>CAJNOP010002558.1:0-16868 GCA_905250075.1 Rotaria sp. Silwood1
TGCGCCAAGCGGGTTGAGTGTGAGTGCTGGTGGTGTCGGGTGTGGGTGAAGGAAAGAAACCCACAACACATCCACACCCTCAGTATTAGAAACAAATTATTAGAAAAACAAGAGAAATGATACACGTTTCTATTGTTGTACAAAAACATAAAGTACTGACATCATACTGGTTTTTTTAAATCTCCTATAGAAAAGCAAATCAAAAATATTTTTTATCAATTACTTCGAATTCATAACAACTTTACTTTCATCAACGTTCAACAACATATAAAATACGTAGATGATGAATCGTTTTGATGATGATATCGATACTTCATTTAAGAGGCTTCGACCTGTTTATGCTTATCGCAGTGAAAAACTTGTTCCAATTGAAAAAGCACTTGAACCTATCGAGTCTCAAATTGATGAATTACCTTATTACATAAAGATAGCTAAACGACACTGTCACTTTCCATCAGAACATGGACTAACACATGATCAATCAGCTGCTGTTTACATCTATACTATGGAATGGGGTGATACTACTTTGAATCGTGTATTAAATAGAGCATTACGATGCGAAAATCGCCAAGCATTAAAGGTATGGTTTCCCTATCTCAAGTTATTTGATACAGCATTGGATATATTACCTACTGTCAAAGAAGTAGTATGGAGAGGTGTACCACTTAATATTGGCATGAACTTTACCAAAAATCAAATTGTAACATGGTGGAGTGTTAATTCATGTTCATCGTCAGTGAATGTTATCAAAGATTTGCTTGGCAATAAAAAAGATTCAACGCTTTTTCTAATTGAAGCTGTTAGTGGAAAAAAGGTTTCTGGATATACAGAAGATGAAAAAGAAGATGAAGTTATTTTACGAATAGGTTCACAATTTCGCGTGAAGAGTGATCAATTAGATAAATCGAACGATTCACACCTTGTGCATTTAATTGAAATTGATGACAACAATGATCAACCATTAGCATCGGCTATGAATGACATGAAACCGGCAGCAGCAGCACAACCATCAATGAAAACTACATCGAGTAAGTTATTTCAACTTTGTCTCAATGCAATAACATTTTGTATGATACATATGTACAAAATAATTCAACAAACATCTGAATAATGATTAGTATATATATGATTAAGACAGAAATTAGGTAATTATCTAAAATTATTTAATCAATACAAAGAATTTGGTAATAATGAAATCTAGGCAAATATGAAACAATGCTTAATTTTGTTGGAATAAATCTTTTACAAGAATTGTTTTCATTAAGAAAAAAGTGTTCGATAGAATTTTACTGTTTTAACATTCTAAGATAATTTGACCAGCCTGCGGATTCAAGATCGAATTGTCCTAGAAAATTAGAGCTTTCGTCAAAACCTAGTTGAATTAAGTCTGAGTTTTGTCAAAAGATATTGTCTTGAATCATTTTAAATCTATTAATTAAGTTGCGCCAGACTTTCTGAAACCTTTGTTCGTAAAAGGGTTCGACAACATACAGATGAGAGTAAGATTAAGAGAATCCTTTTGATTGCAACTCTCAACCTTTCACATACATACTCATTATCGCTTACAGATTCTTAAACTTTTTGAATTTTCAGACACTCGGTGTGGGTGCGAGTGAAAAGAAGACTCACCTGCATCCAACTAAGAAAACATTTAATATCGTTTTATAGCATAATGAAAACATCTTGATCTATTTCTCATAAAATAAGAGTACAATAGAATATGAACTGAAGATTTTTCAATCTAGCTAAAGAAAAAAAAGTAAGACATTGTATAATAAGATCGAGAAATGTTATAACAAATAAACATACTCCTTTGATCACTGTATAAAAGAAATCGAATAAACATGTTAAATTCATCCCAATGTGCAGTCACTTAGTGATCTATGATGAAAAAATCAATAGAAACGATATTTATTTATTTAGAAGATTATTCACATTACTTTGTAGCTTTTTCTTTTATTGTACTCCGCTATCAATGTGACAACTTGCATTGTAATTGAGGATTTTACATTAACGAATGAAATCACAACCAATTTTGAATAAGTTATTTCAAAAAAAAATTCTATTTACTGGAGAAGTTGACAGTTACAAATAGATATGCGTTTGATTTGTTTTTGCTCAAGTCGTATGAAGAACTTAGTATAAAATGAAAGGAGACAAAACAGACACATTATTAAAACCTTTTTTTTTCATTTGTTTCCTTTCATTACATGACTTTCCTTTATGCTTAAATTTCAATACATTTCGATGCATTTTCATGTCATGAGTTGTCTAATTCGAGTTCGAATATAAATGGAGAGCTAAGTAACTACTAGCACTTCGAAAATAAACGAAAAACGGCACCCATGTCGAATTAGAAAAAGATAGAAAAAGATTTATTTTTATATAATTTATAAATTCAAATACATATACAAGTCAAAGTAGACACTTGAATTCAATTCAGTTTTCATCTTTTAAGTTTCAACTGAGAGCTTTGAATTGATTTGAGAGTCGCTTTTCTCCGCATAACACACTTTTATTTTCAGCGTCGCGGCGTGGGGGCACGAAGCGCTCCCCGAAGAGTCGCGATCCATCCACGTCTCTATGTACACGACTATTGCACCTCAGTGCCGCATGATCGCTGAAAATTCTCACATACCTGTTTTAACGTCCCAGAGAAAGTATGAAGCATCTCAACTGTAATCTGCAGCATCCAGAGTGATGCTTCTCGCATCTTAGGTGAAGCTTGTACCATCTTACGTGATACGTGTAGCATCTCATGTGATGCTTGTAGCGCCTTAGGTAATGCTTGTAACATCTCAGGTGTTGCTTGTAGCATCTTGCGTGGAATTCGATGTCTGTTCGAATTATGAATTATATAAAAATTTAATCTTTTTCTATCTTTTTCTAATTTGACATGGGTGCCTATTTGAATTATAAATTATATATAATTTAATCTTATTTTATCTTTTGCTACTTTCACGAGTGTGTGCATGAGAGAAAAAATGTTCTTTTGCTTTTCGGATGTGAAGTGATGAAAGTGATATTTTTTCTCATTTATTTTTGAATTCGAATTAGACAGCTACTCATCCGATGATAATGAAACACGAAACAAAGCAACAGAAAATGTTTTACAATATGTTAATCAATTTCGACAACCTGATGATGATGATGATAATGTTGAAGAAGAAGACGAAACGCATGATGATGATCAACAAGCAGATCAATTCAATGGATCACAACAACCTGTATTAACCCCTCCTAATCCAGTAACAATATTTTTATTTTTAATTTAATCATCAAAATAAATAGATTTAATTTGTTAGAAATTCAGTGAATTTAGTATCAAAAATAGAGATGTCAGTTGATGCATCGATCGATGGCTAAAATTTTATAATGAAAAAGAGAAATCGATGATAGAAAATTTATTGACAAGAAATCAGACAGTCACATCTTCAAAAAACTCTTTTAAGATGTCGACAGTTTTTTAAAAATCAAAAATTCATTTTTGTACTATGTTGGTGTTATTTTATAGCAATTCCTTCTTTTCCTTAACCGGTTTCATAAGAGTCCTCGAGTAACTAATCATAGACATGATCTGTCAAGCTCCGCAATAGTTTAAAAGTGCAGATAGATCGATCAGGTATCTATTCATTATTTTTGATTAATTGAGTCACTTTCACAATGATTGAATGAAAACAATATAAAAAGTGACGCATTTGTTTTATTGCATATACTATTTTTCTATTTATCTAGTCAAAATAATGTCAATGTATTATTATAGTTTCAGTTCTTTATTAAATTTATTTCTATAAACATAAGATAATACTAAATTCTTGCACGAAATAACAAATTAAAACAAAGAAACAATCATAATAAATTTTTTTTTTCATATAAGAAAGACCTCAATTAGCGTCATGATTTTGTTTTTACTATGTTAGTTCTGTTTCGCATAATTGAAAAAATACAGGGTGTCCCAAAAGTCTCTTCCACTTAAATTTTTCGTTTATCTTTACTATTTGATTTAACTTCATCAACTTATTTTTTTTTAAATGATAGATGGATGCACCAAGTTTTTTTTTTATACGAACAAATTTCACAAGTACTCTTCTAAGATATCATCTTTCAGCGAAACACAAAAAAATAGACTTTTTTTAATTTCCCGAAAAATAACGGGTACGGTAGGTTGAATGGCCGCGCTTTGTATTTCACTTTTCATTCACTTAATACATTGTATTAAAAAAACAAAATATACCACAAGATGCAGCGTGATAAGCTCTACAATTTACATAAGACTGCTTATTTTAGATATAAAATAAGTAACAAGGAATTTCGTTAGTGTAGAAAAAGATGACATTTTCGTGACGAGGAAAATTGATCGCACAGAGTTTTGGACACAAAAGGTGCATATATAAAATAAGCTGTTCTTTGTAAATTGTAGAGCTTTTCACGCTGCATCTTACGGTATATTTTGTTTTTTTAATATAATGTATTAAGTGAATGAAAATTGAAATACAAAGCGCGGCCATTCAACCTACCGTACCCGTTATTTTTCGGGAAATTAAAAAAAGTCTATTTTTTTGTGTTTCGCTGAAAGATGATATCTTAGAAGAGTACTTGCGAAATTTGTTCGCATAAAAGGAAGCTTGGCGCATCCATCTATCATTTATAAAACATAAGTTGATGAAGTTAAATCGAATAGTAAAGATAAACGATACTTTAAGTGGAAGAGATTTTCGGGACACCTTGTATAATCATGATAGCAAAAACAACATACGATTAGACATAAAGGAAATGTAGAGAATCGGTAACATATATAATAATAGACAAAAAGATTTTACAATTTGAAAATCAAATTTCACAATAATATGAGTTCAATATTTACTCTTCATTTATGTTGATTCTAGACATATGCTACTGTCAGTCAATATGAGTTCGGTTCTAGCATTTGTTGATAAAATCGAAGAATAACAATCAGATGATGCATCAACATTTGATGCTCAAAAGTTAAGAGCCTCTCTCATGTTGATTCGATCAAAATGAAATAATTGCTGTGTATAAGATCATTTCATTCTGTAAGTTTACTATCGACATGAAACGTTTGCAGCTATACTATTACGATCTGAATCATATTTTATTTCCAATGTAGAATATAAATGTCAATTCTTGAAAATTTATTATTTATTTTTCAATTTTAAATAAGTATTATTCGAGAACATTATTCTATTTCTAGTCGCCACCTACCGTTACACCTCTCTTATCAACAGCTGTACCTCCTTCAATACAACAAGTAGCACCACCTGTTAAATCTCAAGCACCATCATTACCACACCCACACTCTACACCCTCGATAGATGATATCGGTGATATTAAACCAGACACACTTGTTGAATATAGGAAATTGTCAAGAGAAGCTCAGCAATATGAACAACTTTATTCAACAATAGATTCTACACGTAAAAAACAATTAGGATCTTGTATAAAAAATATTATGAATAAATTACGTAAAGAAACATTTCAAACATCAACAATTGAATTATTTGACTTTTTATGTGGACAAGGAACAGAAGTCAGTAATCAAAGTATTCGTATATCAAATGAAGAAGGTAATAATTTTTTCTAAATAATTTATTTTATTTTATAATATATTTGAATATAGAACGTTTATTATGTTTATCTATGCTTGCAACACTTATTCTTGCACAATTACCTGGTCGTGGTTTAACTGATATAAAAACAGAAATTTTCTTACCATTAATTGGTATTCTTAGTCAAAACCAACGAAATCAAGAATTTCGTATTATTTTTCTTGATCATTTACATAAAAAATGTCCATATACAGTACCATTCTATCCAAAACGACAACCAAATATGAATGATAAACAATATTTAGAGTAAATATATATATATCAAATATGTTAATATATTTTGAAAGTTATGTTTCTTTTTCGTTTTTTAAAAGAGTTATAGGTTATATTGAAAAACAAGATGATGAACAACGTCGTTTAGAAACTGAAACTGAATTTCTTACTCGAATGAATGGACTTGTTCGATTATTTTGTAAATTACTTGTTAGTCATGGTCCACCATTTGATAAAGATTTAACATTTGCATGGAAATGGTTGTCTGATGTTTTAAATTTACCACCGAAACCAAATATAACATCAGTTTTAATATGTGTTTTTCTTGAAGAAGCCGGTGAAATTATGATGAAAGTATATTCAACACAATTTCCAAAAATAATTAAAGCTATTCAAACACATTATGTACCACGTTTAGAAAAGAAAACAAGTGATGATCAAATTACAAGACTTCGTTTAGTTTTAGATAAGCTTCACAAATAAATCATTATGAAATTTATACATCGTATATCGTTAGTCTGATATAAAGATTAATAAATAAAAATTTTCGTACTGTAAACAACTATGAAAAATTTTATATTTTTAAATCGAGAACAATAAAATGAAGTTTGCTGTTGATATACTTCTTCACTTATGAAAGCAGACATCTATTATAGAAAATAATGATATTTTGGGTGTGGGTGTGGGTGTGCGGGTATGGGTGTGGGTGTGGGTGTAGGTGTGGGCGTGAGTTGGTCTGGGATGTGGGTATGAGTGTGGAGATAGGTGTTGAATAACTTAAGGTACACTCACACCCACACCCTCTATTCTCATAACGAAATATTCGATAAAAAATAGACTCGTATTAGAAAAGAATTTATCCAAAACTGTTGCGAACTAAATACTTCATCGGAAAACAATTGTATTTATTCAGTTTGAGATGCGTATCATATGCCAATATTTGAGTACTTATAGGAAAAACTATGCATTTATATGCAAAACATTCAAAGAGTTTTCTTGTCTCTCGCTACATACCTGTTATTCCAAGGATAGCTATATTTACGTATGAAATACATATTTGATGGAAGAAAAACTCAGCACATGTATTTTTATAAATATACATTTTTCTTTATTTCCATTAACTACCGATCAAAAAAAAAGGAATTCTATAAAAAAATTAATTTTTATCTCGTGTTAACGAAAACCTAAACTTTTGAATGAACGCTTGTCTTTAGCACATTATTGCATTACAATATATTTAATCGTGAGAACTCGTTCTTTACGGTCAAATTTCGAAAAAAATACACGCTCTAACAGGCTGAAGGTCAGTTAACGTATTTCAACTAGTTGCCAAAATCGTGTAATACCGTCGTTGTAACGATAATATTTCGTTTAAACGGGTTTCTTTTACAGGTCTTGTCTATGTGGGCAGTGATTTCATAGATGAAGAAGCAGCTTTTCGATCATGCTTCAGTTTCAGTAGCATCATGCAGAATGAATGGAATCATTTAGGATAAAAGAAATCATTCAGCATGAAAGGAATCATTCAGAATGAATAGAATCATATAAGATCAATGAAATCATGGAATGAGCTCTTCCCTTGAGCGATACAGTACTTGTGTCGTAATTCAATTGCAATCGAAAACATAAGCAATAAGGTTTTATTCAACCGCCTGATTCATACATATTTACGTTATGAAAATTTTCATGTTTCATACTTGATGCTACACTAAACTCTAACCGTGCATAAGATCAAGGAACTGGGTAGCTATGGGACTGAATAACACTACACGAATCTAATCTAGGACATGAAGGTTGAAGGACTTTTCAAATAAACTCTATAAGAAACTTATCAATATTTATCAGCATATGATTTTTCTAAAATTCTTTTTGCTGTTGCCCCTAAACATCCTAATGTATATTTTATGAATCAGAAGCTCGAAATTGTATAAGTTTAAATATTTAGGGATTGAGATAAGAAATAAATTAGACTGGAGTACTTGTATACATGCACGAATATTAAAAATAAAAAATATCTACTCCGGGCTTCGTAAACTCTATCGCAATATCCCTAAAAATGACATTGAAACACGACGATTACTATTTTTTACATACGCATTACCTCATTATATATGGCTATTCATTCTATGGTTCTTTTTTACGGAAAATCAGAAAAGAGAAATTGAACACATTTATACAACTGGTATCAAATTAGTATATTCATTATGGGGTTGGGACGATCACATCACACTTATACTAGCTAAAGAAAAAGGGTGCGGGTGTGGGATGTGGCTGGGGTTGAAGACGAGACCCACACCCACACCCCTATGTTATGGTTATCTATCCAACTACTAATGTTTTATTCTTTTTCTCTATCGAATAGATCATTTTTATTGTTTATTCAATTATCTGAATGTCTTATTTCGTGTTTTTCTATATAATTAATGATAGAAAAACAAAGTTTTGATTTTATTTTTTTTTTTTTTTTTTTTTTTAAATAAATATTAGAAAAAAAAGAAGATAGATTTGAGTCATTTCCAATGTAAATACATAACATTGAGTAAACGTTTAATTGTAAAATTTGAAAGTAATTTTTCATATTTGATCATATCTTGAATATTTTGAACAATTTGATCATCTAATATTGGAAATTGAAAACATAATGCATGAAGATAATGATTATTAAATCGATTAATTTTCTTGAAAATAATTCGTAAAAATGCTTGAATATCCATAAAATTTATCTGTTCAATTTTAAAATATTCCATATAAGGACAAAGTGTAAAAAGAAAATCAATTTGTTTAAAATGATTAATTTCTTCCAAATAGACTTTGGTAATTTGACTTGTTTCTTTCATTGAACATAAAATAAAAACTTCATTAGCAGTTAATTCAGATGTTTCATCTATTGATAATGAATGAAGTTTTAATGTAGTTAAATCTGGTAAAAGATTAATTAGTTGAATTAATAGATCAATGGAGATATTTTTTTCAAGAATTTCTAAATAATAGATTTGTGTTATTGTTAAAATATATTGAATTTTTTTGAATATCGTTTCTATGAATGTATATTGAAGAAAAGATTCGAATGTTAAACAATTAACTGTCGAATGTTCAATATTATATTTAGGATAATGATACCATCTATTACTAAAAAAAAAATCAAGAAAACTTTTTTTATTTTCTCGAAAAATAAATTTGTGTTGTACCTGAATGGACGAATTGTATATTGAATATATGGATAATTAATTTCAACTTCAAATAACCATTTTCGTTCAATCCAAAATGCTGAAGAAAATTGATTTTGTTTTCCAGGAAATAATAGAGAATTTTCTGCATTTTTAAATTGTTCATTATATATGAAATAAAATTTTTCTAATTGAGGAAAACAATTTAAAATCAATTGTTCCCATCGATATCCATCAAGATAAGTAATATCATTTGATACAATTATTGTTAAAAGATTTAAATTTGAAAAAAATTTTCGAAAAAATCTTTCTGATTGATCAAATGTTGTCTCAGATAAATTTAAATAAAGTGATTTGAGATTATTCAATTCAATTGATGATATTATTTGATTTGAATTGTTTGTTTTTATTTTATGTACAGTTAAACGACGAAGTTTTGGTGTATAAGATATTAATAATTCAAGTTCATTTAAAGAACAATAATGATCAATAACAAGATATTCAATTGAACTTAATTGATTATTTCGAATCATTAAAAGTATTAATGAATGAAAATTATTTGATAAAGATATTCGAAAATATTTTAATTTAGGTAAAAGAAATATTAATCGATAAATTTCATTGATTTTTTCTGCGATATTTGATGTTTGAATTGTTAATGAAAAAAGTTGTGGTAATAATAATAAATTATTAAGAACTGGAATAATTGTATCAGATTGAATATCTTTAAAACAAATCGATTGAAGATGATCATATGATGAATCAAATAAAAATGAGGAAAAAAAAGAACTTTTATTTATTAGAAATTTAATTGATATTGAAATGATTTGATGTCGATTAGTTAACATATAGTCTTTAAACATATTCATCATTTCATCATTATTAAATAAATAAAATTGACTTTTTAATAATATAGATGAACTATGAAGAATTTCTTGAAATCGAAAATTTAGATTTGAAAATGATTCAAATAATTCATGTCCATCGAAATAATCAAATGTTTTAAAAAATATGTCATTGGATAAATCTTCAAAACAACTTATTGATGAATCTATTACAACAAAAAAATATAAATTATTTTATATTGATCAAGAAAATAACTTACTGCAAAATTTCTTTGATTTTTCTTCGAAGAAATTCTCACAAGTTAATTTTCGTTTATTTTCATTCATATTGATTTTTTAATCGAATTTTGAAGAAATTTGTTTATGATAACAATTCTTTAATTCAAATATGCTTTTATATAATGTTCAGACAAAAGAACAATAGATCGTCTAGACCAACGTCTAATTGAAAAAACACTATAGGCAGAAAAGTAAAGCAATAGATAACTTTCATTTAACCTTTATATACTAGGTTGGAAATAATATTTGGATAGGGAGGTATCGCTATAGTTTCAAATAGGATAAATAATGAATTTTATACCAAACAAAAGACCGTCAAAAATGAGGTTTATTGGTACTAAACAATAAGGGTTATGGAAACTTTCGTATGTTGAAATGTCTAAATTTAGGAAATTTCAGCATTCGAAAGGTTCCATAGCCCTTATTGTTTAGTACCAATAAACTCCATTTTTGATGGGCTTTCGTTTGGTATAAAATTCATTATTTACTCTATTTGAAACCATAGCGGTACCTTCCTATCAAAATATTATTTCCAACCTAATACAATCAAATAACTTTGCAATTGATAGAGGAGGTCAAGAACTATCTGAAACTATGATTGGTTTTGTTGGAATCGAGCTATGGGAGAATCCTTTCAGGTTTTTCCTGTTTTTTTTTAGATACTTTTTGCAGAAAGTAGCATATTTTTCCCAAAAAGGAAGGCCTGTTTGGAGAAAACAGACCCCTGGAATCGATAGAGCTTGTCGAGTTCTACCTGAAGTCGGGATGAATAAGGCTGGAATCGACCGCATAGTGAATCCATTCAGGAAATACTCGAATTTTGACTTAAGATATTCTACGTTGGAACACCCTATAAATATTATAAATCGTTCTACTTAAAAAAAATCGTTATTACTTCGTTCTAGATTATAAACAAAAAGAGGTAAGTTAGTATTCTATAAGATTACAAATTTAGATACTTCATGACTTCGCTGTACAGACGGTTCGAACACAGTATATTTACGGCACTGTATACGGTTGGTCCCGTATCACATATTCTAATTTAGTTCGAATTAATAAAATATCTCACTGGAAGCTGCTATTAGGAAACGCTGCTCTCTCTCTTTCGTGTGTTGTACTTACTTATGGTAAAGAAATGACAAGAAAAAAAAAGGTTAAAAATATCACACTTCTCTTGATTGATGTAGCAATCGAGTTACCATGAAGAATGAACCATGATAGATGGATACATTGAGATGTTTCTTTTGATTACGTCGTGTAGTGCTCGACGATAGCTGTCCATTGCCATGCAAAATGGCTCAAATGAGTGTCCAAGACTTTTGCATTAATAAAAAAAAGATTTATGCATAGCGGAAGTGTCAGAAGATTGTTCTTATAATGGAATGACTAATGAGAACATCAACAAAAAAAAGACTATTTTAGCAATAGTAGAAACAGTTGAACGAGAAGTATCGACTGTATATAGTCTCATATTTTTATTATGAATAAATCGTCATTTCGACATCAATGATTGTATTTGTGTTTCGAATTGATTTACATTCATCAATGAAAAAATTTCAATCTGATGACCTTATATTTTTATTAATCATAATAACTATGGAATTCTTTTTTTATATAGATCAATCAGTTTTTGGTCATATTTTATTTAAATAATAATTGATTATAATCACAATATTTTTGCATGAGGAAAATAGTCTTTTAAATGTTCAAGAAATTCTAATTTATTATAAAAAAAATATCATCCTAATTTTTGCACAATTGTTTCGTGTTGAATTTCTTGTAAAATTATGTGTTACTTTTTTCAGTAATCGACAATCTATATGAAAGAAAATTCTATTTGGTAAACACATTTTAGTATCAAGTAAAAATTGTTCAAGATAATCTTCGTGAGATTAAGTTCAAAAAGATGAGGATATTGAATCACTATCGACAAAGGTCGATTGTCATCTTTTGATGGTTCATAAAATTTGTTAATTTGTGGTTTCTTATTAATTAAAGTTAATTTTTTCATCAATGGAAATGATTGAGCAATTCGAAGAAAACAATTCATGTTCAAAAGGATGTTCATCAAATAATGAGATTTTACGAACACATTTAAATAATCCACCGGGAAAATTATTTGTTATCATTACCATCAATAAATATTTTTTTTTCTTGAAACTATAAGAGACAAATCAAGTTCATCTAAATCAGACATTCGATGTAGAAGTGATACAATTAATTCATCATAAGCATCTGTATTCCTATGACAGTACAACGAAAAAGATCTTAAATTGGGTAGTTTCAACTAGAAAAGAGAATAAATATTATTTCATTTGAATACATTAAATAATAATAAAAATAATTTACTTGATTATTAATTATTAAATTTGAAGATGAAATTATATTAATATTAACATAAAGTATACGAAGTTGATTAAAACGTCCATCAAATAAATAAAGACAGTCGGTAAAATGATGCAAACAAACATATAATTTTAATAGAGTTGAAGAGGAAAAAAATCGGAAATGAAATATCAAATGATAAATTTGACACCAATTTAAAGATGGACAAAAATTTTAAAATCATAGATAACTGAACGTAGTAATGATACACATAAATATATGTACATTTACATATTTTATTGAACTTTGTTGTTTATTTGCATTAATACTGATAACAAGTGATAAAATTTGATTTTTGAACGTACGAGTAAAAGGACATTCATCTAAACAATCAATAGATTTTAAAAAAAAATCATTGAGGAAAAAGTATGTATTCTTTTTGACTATTAATAAAAAAGCTTGTTAACAAAATTTCTTCGGAGCTGAAATGTAGAACATACGTATCTTCGTCAGCTTCATTATACTAATATAAAATGTATACAGTGAGGGTGTGGGTGTGGGTGTGGGTGTGTGGGTGTGGCTGTGGGTGTGTGGGTGTGGCTGTGGGTGTGTGGGTGTGGGTGTGGCTGGGTGTGGGTGTGTGATGGGGCGTGGGTGTGGGTATGGGTGTGTGGGTGTGGATGTGGATGTGGGTGTTGGGGTGGGTGTTGGTGTGAGTGTGGGCGTGGGTGTGGATATCTTCTCATCACCCACACCTACACCCCCTTCTTTATGCTCTTATGCTATTGGAAATAAGCCGATTTATTTTGCAAGATCCACTTTAACTTATCTATTTTTTTTATGAATATTCAATACGAAAAAATAATGTTTGATTCGAAGTACAGAAAGAAAAGAGTAGATGCAATAGACAAAATCAAAGTTATTCTTAAGGAATTCATAGACAAGAAGTATAGTTTTTAGAAGAGGGAACAAAAATCTAAAGTTTCAATAGACTTCCAAGAGAGATATACGACGATGGGTATACATGTGAATGTGTTCCTGGTCTTCGCTGCTATTTGCAGTCACACTCACACTCTTTATTTGAAATGTAAACAGTAGCGTACAGAGTTGCAATAAAAAAGAAAAACAAGTTTCGTTCTTTCATCGGAGAAATGGAAGTCTGTGACTACGCACATTATCTTTCTTAGATCCACACATGTCTTACATAAAATGTTGGTTACTAATAAAGATGATTTAAGATTATATTCAAGATGGCTAATTGAGTGTGAATGAAGAAAGACACATAGTCACAATCACTTAGACGACCGAAGAATAATTCATTTTTGCAACAAATACGAAAAAAGCAATGTAGACGCTATAGCTTCAAAGATCAAAAACTACATGAACATGCGATAATTATGTGTTTGTGTGCTTTCTTCTAAATAAGATTCATAGGAAAAGGATGAATAAACTTTTAGAAGTTTCGATTTTTAATTGGAACGAAAGGCTTTTCGTATTTCATGTTTTCTTGTCATCAAATTTATACATACTGTACTAGATGTACCTATCACCAAAAAGGTATCTCATCAAATTCGCCAATAAAATAATGTGTATGTCATTCTTTTAAATCTTTTACACACAGAAGCAACAGTATGTTTCTATCAGAAAAATCAACTAATCAAATACCGAATGAAAAAAAGTAACAACATCACAAGTTGTTTTATTTTTTTCCGTATCCTAGTAACTTTTTGAAAAAAGAACATGCAGTTTCTTTAAAATAGAATGTTTCTTTTTCTATTTAGTATGTGCAGCTTGTTATTCAAAATCGAAATAAAAAGAGAGAAGCTACTTTTGTTCTTTTTTTGGTTAATAAAATGAGTATGGTTTCTATACTTACTTAAATTTCATTTTAAAGAATTTAATTAAATAAAAAATGAAGTAGGTATGACGAAGTAGCGTTGCTTTTAAGTGTCCATACTTCAACTACGTCTTGTCTTGCTTGTATTAAGTGTGAACAAATCTTTCTTTTATATTTGGACTTTTTCTTTCTTTCTGTCTCTCAACTATATTTTGTAAGTGAGATCTTGATGTTGACAAGATTTCAGATAAAAGGGTTTAGTTGTTTGTGTAATTGTCCTTTTGTCTAGTAGTGACCGATAGTTCTAGAATTAGATAAAATTCAATTGATTTGTTTGTAAATTGTCAAAATATTTGAAAATTTCTGTCACTAGTTGTATGAAAATCTGTCTACGAAAAGAGTTTGAAAATAAATGAAGCATTTTGTTGAAAAATTTTATAAATTAATCTTTTGGTTTATTTTAGCAAAAACTAATTGATTCTATAAAAATAAACGAGATTAATCCAAACGATGAGGTAAATTGATTTTTATTTCTTAGGAAAACAGAAGAAGAATACGATCCATATTTGAATCTTCTCTTGAAGAACTTGCAGAACAAAATATTAAGCCTTATTATCAAAACTAAATGTGAGTCTCGACTGATTTGTCAATCAAATCAATTTTTTGTCCCATAAAACTTTCCAGATAATAATATTAAACATATTATTAAGGAAAAATTCTCTGTACTTCCCTAAAATGAATAAAAATTGTAACATATTATTTATGATTTACTGCATATATTTTATAACGATTCATTGATGTATCTTCTGTAAAAGAATTGATTATCATTTAAATAATCGATTTTCATTATGCGTTGAAGATTAACAATACTAACACATTTTATATTATAAATTCCAGTTGCTAACACTTTCTTGAGCATGAAATATAATCAAAAAAAATATTGATAAATCACATTCATCCTTACGAGGGAACCTCCAAAAATAACACTCTCCGTTTGATTTCATAGTTTGCTCATAAGTAGAACTGGCAGCGCAGATGAAAGTCTTAAAAGAGTTCGTTCCCGTAGCTTGTTGCTGTTGAGACATTCCATTTTTAAGATATTGTCTGGACTCATTGGCGTGATCCCCATCAAGAACACAAGAAAAACTTATTTTTCCATCTCAACTCGAAACTTTGCCTAGGTACAGATCATAATGAGAGTAATTTATTGTAAAAGTTTCAGTCTTTTTCTTTGTTTCTATCTCAGATTACAACGATGCTAACAGAATATCGCCTGCCACTATAGATTATGATGATTGTATAGCAGATTAGGAACATACGGAAAAGCTGAAACTTTCATAATAAATTACTCTCATTAAGATGTTTCTTTGGGGAAATTTTCAAGCTGAAATTCGAAAATAAGTTTTTCTTGTGTTCTTAAGGGGGACCACGGCAGTGAGTACAGGCAATATCTCAACAGCAACAAGCTACGGGACGAACCCTTTTAGGACTTTCATCTACGCTACGAGTCCTACTTATGAGCAAACTATGACCTCAAACGGAGAGTGTTACTTGGGAAGGTTACTCTCGTTAGAGATAAATTTAAAACTTTTTAGAATGTAAAATAGATTAACTTAAAAGAAAGAATAATTAATTATTTTATATTTATTCAGAATATTTTGTGGGTAGGATGGGTGTGGGTGTGTGGGTGTGGGTGGCTGGGGTGTGGGCTGTGTGGGTGTGGTGTGGGTGGGTGTGGGTGTGGGTGTGGGTGTGGGTGCAGGTGTGGGTGTGAGTGGCGGGTGGCGGGTGTGGGGTGTGGGTGTGGGTGGCTGGGATGTGGGCTGTGTGGGTGTGTGGGTGTGGGTGTGGGCTGCTGTGGGGTGTGCGTGTGGGTGGGTGTGGGTGCGGGTGTGAGCATTAGGTGATTAGACACCTCCACACCCACACCCACCCACACCCACACCCACACCCACACCCACACCCACACCCACCCACACCCACACCCACACCCACACTCACATCACACCCGCAGCTATTGTCCGAAAGTCTATTTATAGAATGATAGTTTTATATTAGATAACAAAAAGTTTTTTCAGAGAAAATAAAGTTTTACGCATTTTTGTCTTTTAAAATCGTTTGTTGTCAATCAGAGAGCCTTAACTGAAATTCAATTCAGATTCACTGTTAATGGTTGAATTCGTCTACGATTGGCTCGATTGAAGAATATTTTATTTTTTATACGAATCCAGACTTTTCGCCATTCATGCCAAAAACGAACATCTAAAGCTGCAATAATTATTGGATCGAGTGCTATTTGAATAAAACTAAGCAGAATAATAGTATTCATCACATTCTCAACACTAAAGGACACTTGAGAGACAATAACATATGGTGACCAAAGTCCGCCCCAAATGAGTTAAAAACAAAGAAATTGAATGACTAATGAATGATGATATTTTTCACGAGCTGAAACATGATGTTGTGTCCGTTGTAAAGTTGTTGTTAAATCAACATGACGAACACTAGCATAAATCACCAACACGTTCAAAAACATTGGTAATGCATATCCGAAAATTGTATTAAATACTTGAAT
>CAJNOP010002559.1:0-16858 GCA_905250075.1 Rotaria sp. Silwood1
AATATTATTTTAGCTGCATTTAACCGTGCAAAAGAACTAGTTAGTAATTTGAATATATTACCTTCATTAAAGGAATGCAATGCTTGTGAACTTAATTTTTTAAGTAAAAATATATCTGATAGTATTAGATTCAACATTAATTCGGATAATTATTTAGCAACGGATTCAGATTCTTCATCAGATTCTGAATCTGATTATGATGATGGAGCAATGGAAAGTAATGAATTTGATAGTGATCTAATCAATGTGGATGAAGAAGGTAAAGATCCGGAAATGACACAAAACTTTGATGAAATTAAAACTGAGAAAATAAATTTTACTGGTATGCATATACTCGATTCGATTAATCCAGCAATCAAAAACTCCTATTTTCAAGTGCAAATAAATAACAAGACTAAATTTATACACAAGCAAACGGCTTGTTGGTTATTGACCGACAAAGTTAGCCGCTTATCGGCTGATAGAGTATCACGAGTGATAGAAACAAACAAAAAGGATTGAAAATCTTCATCAGATTGATTTGGATAGATGGAAAATTTCTTATAAAAATAAACCACTTCATTCAAAAAGCATTCACTTATTAATTATCATATTTTCTAAGATCAAACAAGCTTGAATTTTTTTCAGCGCATTAAAAAAAAACAATAAAAAGTTCACCTTTCTACTAAAATAAGACCGTCGAAAACAAGACAATTTCATTGGTTTCTTGTGAATTTTCATGCACGAAATGTATTTCAAAGCTTCCAGAAGACTTCAAGAGACTTCAAAAGACTTCAAGAGACTTCATCAGACTTCAAGAGATTTCATCAGACTTCAAGAGACTTCATCAGACTTCATCAGACTTCATCAGACTTTATGAGACTTTAGAGACTTCAAGAGACTTTATGAGAATTCATAAGACTTCAAGAGACTTCATAAGACTTCGAAAGACTTTCAAGACTTCATGAGACTTCAGTCGTGAAGTCTCCGCTGTTTCCCCCTTGGCAGCGTCATATTACAGTCAGCATGTTTTATATAAAAACTCAATGTGTTTTATTATTAGAGATAATACACAAAAGTAAGTGATCTCAATGTCAGATAAAAAGATTTTTGTCATCAAGGTAGAAATTAATATTTCTTCGGAAATCCTGTGTTGTATGTTTTATGCATGCTGCAAAACAATTATAACAATTAACATTATCAAATGAGTGATAATTTGACATTGAAATTTATAGTCGTTAAAGATACTGCACTACTATATCAAGCACATGAGAAAAGGATCACAATATGACGAATAGTTTTCCTTCAAACCTACTCTCGTTCGATTATCGATGCAAAATAACTTAAATAATAGAACAGTAATATAATTGAGGGTGTGGGTATGGGTGTGGGGTGTAGGTTTAGGTGTGGGTGTGGGTGTGGGGTGTAGGTGTAGGTGTGGGTGTGGGTGTGGGTGTGTGTTGGTAGATGATGGTCTCAAAGTTGTTTCTACCGACAGTTATACCCACACCCGAAAATACAGATCACGACGAGATGAGTTCAAATTTTTGCACACGCTGGTTTGTGTGGTCAGCGACATAGAGATCACCGTGGTGGTCGAAAGTCAAACCATACAAATGGGACAGCTGATTTGCGCCAAATCCTTCGCCGTTCCCACCGGCCACCACATCACCTACAGAGGACTCTCGAGGCCAACGCATGACTCGAAGATTCTCAAACTCCGCCACATAGACAGTGCCCATTTGATCGACCACAACTCCGCACGTATTATTCACTTGATTCATATCGCTTCCTTTGCCATTACCACCGGCCACCAATTCACCGGTTTTCGCGCCTTTTGCCCACTTCACGACACGATTTTTGCCGCTATCTCTCACGTAGACCGACTGATCTTGTGTAACGAAAAGAAAGGACGGCCAATGCAGTTGACCAAGACGATCTCCTTGGCCATTTCCACCGGCCACAACAGTTCCTTTCGAATCGCCCACTTTGAAGCGTCGAACTTCTTCTCTCCTGAAATCAGAGACGTACAGAGATCCGTAATAGTCTATTGTCAGACCCCAACAGTCGATGTCGGAGAGAACGATTTCTCCATGAGTGCCATTGCAATGAGGCCAGCGTACCACTCGTCTGTTGATACGATCGCAAATGAGCAAACTATTTGTCCATCGATCAACAACCATGTCGGTTGGGAAATATAGCTGATTCAATCCGCTTCCTGCTCCATTTCCACCAACTACAACTCGACCCGAGGTCACCCCCGATGGCCAGGCCACGACAATTCACATAATCAGCAATATAAACAGTTCCATCCTCATCAACAAATAAGCCGGTTGGCGCATTGAGTTGGTTCAACGCTCCGCCTTGGCCATGGCCACCAGCAATGGTGATGCCGGTAGGTGACCATCGAGCTTGTGGTGAGAGAGCAGCCTCGGTACCTCGCATGGGTGTCATTGAAGGGCCTATAGAACGAGATACGATCTGTCAAAACTGTTGAGTATGGTTGTATAAATTTCTTTGATTGTTAAGAATGACTTCGTAGTAACGAAATGGGAGGCGTTTGCGCATATTTATACTGTAGTTTCGGAGTTATTTCTGACCTTAATGGAGCAATGGACATTTTCATACTTGTGCTCAACCTTTTCAGGGACTAATTAGAAGAGAGTAATTAGAAGAGTCGATTAACGCTTGGCAATAGCTGAGAGATTGGTCCTGCAATTGCATAGTACTATACTTTTGGAAAGGGATTCAAACACCCTCATCCTCAAATAGCTTTCAGATCCCCAATAATTCCAAGAAAATCTCTTTCAGAACATGAACAAATGTGAACTTGATACTTACTCCTGGTCACAATTAGGAATGGAACTAGAAGCTTGTAATGTTCTGTACAGCTAAATTAAAAACTTTTTTTATTTGAAAAAAAAAAGCTCGTATCGAAGTATACCAGTTAATGAATTCTTCTTCAGTCAGAGTTTCGTTCTGACTTTTACCCAAAACCTTTATTATTTCTCTGGCAACAGACCTTGCTGAATCAGTATTCACTGCCTTTTCGCCTCCTTGCAGCTCGGCAACCACTTCAAGAAATTTGACCATTTTTATATAGTCGATTGTTTTAGCACCATCGTGGTCACACTGTGCGAATATCTAATAATGAAAAGAAAATGAAAGGCACGTAGAAACTCAATGATGTGGTACTCACTAAACTTAGACGCGTTCTTAAATCGCCTGGTTGCGTTGGAGCCACAGCGGTCGTGTATTCGACGAAGCTTATTGTTCCGCTTTTATCACTGTCGATCGTCGAAAATACATGATGGCAATAGTTCGTCGAGTCTCCACTAAAAATTTGAAATCAGAGAATTCGAGGCACATATTTGACATCTGATAAAGCAATGCAGCCTGACCGGCTGAAATTCACTGTAAAAAATTGGCACTGAATAATGAACCCTTCAAAAGAGTTTATTAGCCTCATAAATCCTATCATATATCCATTTTAGTTTCACAAACCCTTCAATATACCTTTTTAATTCGTAACCCTTGACAAGAGTATCTTATACGTTGCACTTTCATAAATATTTTAGGGTATAATAGTATTCATACACCCTTTGAAAGGTATATCGGCTGCATCAACCATTATAAGGAGCGTTTATTGATGTACCATTTAGAAAAAATCGTAGAATAAGAAACCGTGTTGAGAAAGATTTATGCAGCCGATATACCTTTCAAAGGGTATATGGATACTTATATACCCTAAAGGATTTATGAAAGTGCAACGTATAAGATACCCTTGCCAAGGGTTATGAATTAAAAGGGTATATTGAAGAGTTTGTGAAACCAAAATGGATATATGATAGGATTTATGAGGCTAATAAACTCTTTTGAAGAGTTTATTATTCTGCGCCAATTTTTTACAGTGTTCGATATAGAAGTCGTGCATTGAGCATTAGTTTCAGATAAATTACAATATATGGATTCAAATAGATTTGGTATTGACAAAAACTGGGAAAAAATCAATATCAGCGTTTTATCAAACCTCTTGAAAATGGTCTCATTTTTAATTTTACTTTTTCTCAATTCTACTGTAGCATGAATCTGCTCGAGAAGACTGATTGGACAATAATCAATCGAACTTTGAGATCGTATTAAGTCGATAGTGGCCATGAAGCACAGTTTGAATTTATGCTTTGCTATTATTGTGAAAGACAAACATCACGAAATTCCCTACTATGCCTTTAAACAAAGTCACATAAACAGTCTTTGGAATTCTTGACTGTGAAGTTATTATTTCTAACGATCGGTCTTAAATACAACCGCTGAGATAGCAAGCAGTTGACTACTTAAAACCGTCATATTAGCAGCAATAGATAACGGTGTTGATACTATCAGACTCACCTTGGAAATAGTTTGCCGAATTCAACTACGAAATCGTTCTTGAAGAGTTCACCATTTGGACTAAATTTAAATCGAACGTGATATTCTTGTGAAATTTGTGGACTGAGGTACGCTCACTGTTCTTTCATAAAATTTGCATGCCATTGTAAGAGGGATCGCTTCTGTAAGGCTGGGGTTTTGCTTCAAAATAAATGATATTTGTGAACGGTTGAGTTTTTCTAAATTCATGTAAATTATGGCAACGAAAAAAAAAAATATGTTTTTCAAATAAATCTGGTTTCAAGCTCCAAAAGTTTCGCCAGCGTTTGAAGAAGATTACAGTTGCGATTTTTGCCCTACTTGGTTAAATAGTTTCGACAATGTAATGATACGGGACCGAAAAAGAAAGCTAAGCCTTTAATTTGGAAGAATTTATGAGCCTATTTTGGGCACTTTCAGATCAGGGACGTAGCGCCCACAGGGAATATCACACATCCCTGCTTTAGACAGTTTAGTTAGTTTTTGAATAACAAAATAGAAAAATGTTTTGTTTTCCAGTAATGTGATACTTCGATTGGTTTGAATGAACACATTACATTCCCCTGTTTTTTAACTTTTAAGAGCTGATACCCCTCTGCTTCGACGGCCTCGTTAGGTTCCTAGAATTTCGAATTAGATATAATGTTTTTTCATCCTTCACAAACTTACCATGAGAATCTTTCCAAAAATCGTGCGACTCAATTGATCCATGTAGTGCATGGTAAATAACACAATCAGCAGGTAGCTCTTCCAAATCTGTATGCAAATCATGATCGATCACTCGGAAAATGACGTTTGTATTCGTATTATTCGCTTCCTGTATCTTCAATTGAGAGAAAAATCTCATTTGTTTCAACATATTTCGTTTATTTTTCTTTGACCATTGTTCGCATATATGTAGTAAATACACGTCATTGTCGTAGAAATTCAATATAATATCCTCAACAGATTCGATCTGTGTCAATAGCAGAGATTGATCTGGACTATCTTTCTTCAATGTTTCAATTTTTGTCTTTACGTGTTGATTATCTTTTAAAAATCGATCAATTAATATTTCTGAGCATGGATTCTCAAGATCAAATTTATCGATTAGTTCTTCCATTTCAAATTCTTTAGTTATGCCTGAACGAATTTTCTCCAACAAAGATGCCATTTGACGCTGGGTTTTCAATTCATCGCCGGCATGTTTTGCGTTTTTCTCTTTAATTATTTTCAACCAGTCTTTAGGAATATATTGTTCCCATGGCTTAATATCATCCAAAAAGTCGTTTAATTTTTTTGTTGTCATTGCTATTTGCTCAAAAATATTTTCAATACGAATGACTAAGTGCTCTGATACTTCCTTGATCAATCTAAAACCAAAGATTTCAATGAACTACGCGTTTCTCAAGTTTTTTCTTTACTAACCTTCCGATTTTCAATTCTAATTTAAACATTTGTGCAATTCGTTTCAATGGATACAAAACAAATTCCAATTGTCGTCCTTTTCCATTATTTAATGGTTTAATTAGATCAGGAATATTTTCGTATGTTTTCATTACTGCGTCGATCGTTTGTGGGCAATCTTTGATCAATACATCACCGGAAAAACTGGCTGTTAATGATTCAAAAGCAGTGTTATTTATATCTCCAGTTTATCTTTGCGGCCCCTTCAATCTTTCCAGCTATGCTCTTCAAAACCACCGACAATTGTCCTTCTAATTTTTCCACAGCTTCACGACTTTCGACAACTCGTTCGAATGTTGCAGCTATATTGGCCCCCCACAAAATCCCAATGACGACATGGGTTGCATTTGGATTTTCTAATGCATCAAGCGAAAAATATTTGTGTAAATCGGCTGTATTTATGAGTAGATGCTCTTGCTTTGTTTTCGCTTTATACATGAATGTAACCCAAACAGTGTTACTATTTGTTTTTGTTTGTTTCAAATACTTTGCTGACCCTGCCACATCGATCAATCCTCCCATTAAACTCAACCTCAGATTGGCTTCGATATTCATATTGTTGAATGTCTCTCTTTGTGAATTGTTGAAGTCGATATGATAGCTCACATTGGCACTGTCTTGGATCCGAACAAATGACTCCGGTAATTCGCCGTTGAACAAGTTCCCTCCTTCCAGTTTGTCTGTTCGAATATCGTATAGTGAACCAATAATGCCATGACGGCCAAGTGCCTTTCGTTCAATTGCACCAGTTGAGGCCATGAGAATTCTCTGTTAATTTCTAGATTGAATACGCAATGCATTACAGAAATTAGGCATGATATTTCTGCTTCGCATTTTAATTAAAGGCTTCAGTCAGATATCGCATAACTCTGTATAAATCTAAGACCCAATATTTTGGCCGTAAAAATAGCGACACTACAATTTAATCTGATGTAAATATGTTCAACAGACTTCTTTAGTTTTTTCATGATTTAAAAACTCCTATAGCCACTAAAGTCACTAACCTCGAATGAATGTCAATTAGAGATGCACCAAACTCAAGCTCAATCTCAAGCTTCAGGCTTCTGCTTGGCTTAAGAAGCTTAACAATTTTTCCATCCCTCGTATCTGCACTGTCATCAACTAGACATGCTCCATGACAGTTGTTTTTCTTTACCATCTGTCAAAAACAGTAGACGCATCTGCAGGTTCAACAATCATTGAATTTGACCTGACAGTTTCCATTAGACTGTATCACTTGGAAAGATTCGACACACCATATCATCCAAATAGTTTTGTGGCGTGTCTCTGTAGATGAAACCAGTCAAAAATCTTCAGTCAAGCCCAAGCTTTTTTTTCAAACTTAAGCCTGCTCAAGTCCAATTAATTGGGATTGGTGCATCCCTATGTCAATAGTTGTCGAAACTTTTTTATCGCAACAAAAAATAGTTGTCTCATTAAATAAAAATATTCGAATGTGAACTCCATGAAACTCATCACATATTTTTTCGCTAAAAAATGCCCCATCGAGAATTTAGGTTCTTGAGGATTTTATGTTTCAACTTCTCTTCTACTTCTTTTTCAGAAGCATAAATAATACACGTACATATTGTTGATTCAAGAATATTTTCTCGAGAATAAATAATCATGATTTTCACCGAAAAGTGCTTTCAGACGGTCTCTAATTTTCTCTTCGTTTTCTAATTGAAAACAAATGCTTTGGAGAAGATGCGACACTCAATATTTTCTTGATATTATTTGTTTAAAAACGATTTTCTAGGATGAAAATCGGTATCTATTTGAGATGGCCAATCAAAAACAAACAGTCATCATCTCAACGGTTCTCTCCTACATTAGCGTTCTGCATTTCGTTTGTAATCGAAAGATGAATGCAATATTGGATATTATAGTACAAAAGTTTCGTCTTTAATTGCTTCGTAAACAAAAATCGACTTGAGTTCTAGCATGTCAAACGTTTCTTGCTTTGTGTTCAGTTCAAAATAGAAAGATTGGACAACTCCCAAGGCATGATCTGTTTAGATTGAAGAGGATGAGCGATATCTAACAAAACCAATTAGCTACATGTTCACTTTCGAAAATGAGAATTCGTCAGCATCGATTTGCGTTGAAAAATTAGGGCCTATTGGACATACGACGCATAAGGTGTTTTGGTCACGATTCAGTAGCTTGCCTTGCTTGTGTAATCTTAAAGGGAATAATTCTCACAAAAAAAACTGAAATGCAACAGAAAGGAAATAGGATAATAGGATGAAAGATTGAAGAGCAATGACATATAGAGAAAGATTGTCTCATATTTATACCACTCATCCATCATCCAGGGATGTGCCCATGAGAGAGAGAGAGAGTGACAGGAAGATGAGTATCCTTTAGTTTTGTAGAAAACTTTGTTATGACCGTCTAACCTTACATAGAATTTCGTTTTTGCTGTTGCTACTGGCAAGTTCTCTTCATTTCTCACACCATTCTTAAAAACATCGTGACAATGAAAGATGAGAAAGAAGAACAGTGAATATGCTATAAATATACCAGAAAGACAGGGGAACATAACGAAGAGCGCTTAAATATCATTGTTCATTTCAAACTATAATGCGCTCTACTGTTTTTGAATAACTGAAGAACGCAACCAGCCAGGGACCTGCAGTTTTCAATAACCGATAGAGGAGACAGACGGACCTCTTTTACGTCGATAGCCTATAAGGCGAAGTCATTTCAAAATTGGTCATTTCTGCAGAACATCGAGAAAAAACTATAAAAATGTTTTTTCGTTCAGATGAAATTTTGACAAAAAGTCAGAAAATTTGCTTAAAAATTAAAATTAACCCAGTTTTTGTGCTAGTAGATAGACGATTTTATTTGGTCAACATTAGGATGTGAGAAGATAATCATTTGAATTATATATTGAACTATAGATCTGAAGTTCCTCTATATTCTAGATCACATGTCAAAACCAAAGTTTCACCTGAATGACAGACCGTTTTCATACATTCTTCACAATGTTCTGTAGAAATGACTGATTTTAAAATGATTTAGTCTCATGCAACATTAGAGAAGAAGACGTACCGTTGTCTTCTCTTTCTATTGGTGAAAACCGCAGGACTCTAGCTGCTTGCATTCTTGAATTATTCAAAAAACAGTCGAACACATTATATTTTGCAATGGGCAATAGATGAATATTATAGTTTGAAAGATGGCAGACCGTTTTCTCATATATTCAGTAAGCACGTATGTAACGGAATATTGATGTAAGCGGTAGACTTTCCGTTACTGCTGCAGCTTATATCTTATTGTTGATCAACAGAGAGAAGCTGAAGGAATAGTGTTACCGCTATCCTCGGTGTAAGATGTTCACTTCACTACTTCATTACTCCAGTTCTGTTCATTTTACATAGAACACTGCCTTATGTAAGAGAGAGAAATGATGAAAAGAGAACAGTGTAAGCAACAAGTACGATCGGTCAATGATATCATCGTGTCTAGAAGAATAGTGACCGGTTGACCATATACGATTAAGTGAACAACAGAAGAATACGATATGTGCCCTTATTATTGGCACAACGTACACCTAAGAACACACGGCATTTGGTCTGATCTTTCTAAAATATATCGATGGAAATCAGTGCGATAGAAGTCGAAGTCGAACTATCTGACGTTTTGGATCGAATTTTACTATTCAGTAATGTTTTGAAGCAAATGAGCCTTGTCGAAATTCGAAGTTCAATGGAGTAAATATACCGAAAAATATCAGGAGTCTCCATTCTCATGATTAGACCAGTTCCACTGTGCTATCTTAAATGTATAGTCGAATATTTCAACACTTAACTAAAACTATGTCGATTGACAAAATTTTGAGACACAAGCAAGAAAACGAACAAGGAGGTAACTGCTGGATTTTGCTTTTAAAATGTATCAAAGCTTTGCGAGTCTCCTCGAACTACTTAAAAATAATCGCATATCTGAAAAAAACACAATTAGTATTTCTTTCTGCAAAAATATCCTTCTTCATTGATTGAAAAAAATAACATCTAACTTACTTCATGTTTTTATCCAATTATCGTTTGGATATTCAGTTAAAATGAGGAAAAACTTGATATTTGCAATAAGTACTCACCTGTTGATCTATGGCAAATTTCTTGCAAATACTTATCGACTTCAAATTGTTTTAATCTAGAAGATTTCACTGAATACAAAAAAATGAATATGAATGCTCGGCAAATAGATCCAAGTTCATGCGAGTAAAATCATGTTTTTTTATTAGAACGCGTTCTATTACTTGGTAAAGTAACTATAGTGTCCGGTCCGATCTGATCCAGTTCTAGCTCTGACTGTAGTTGAAATGAATACTCACTTCTATACCTTCACTCATTTACAGTTTCACTGTAAAATGAGCACCACGATGAAAAGCAACATTCATTTTCGATTTCGGTTTTTCTTCTGCAGGTTGGTATTCATGAGTGGGAATTCTGAGTTTTTCTTTTATTGTTACGTTCCCTCTTTTTTGGTTTTATCCTCATTAATTGCTTTCCCTCAAAGGGACACAGACTCTATGGTAGAGATTGAAAGCAATCATATAAAGTGAGAGTCAACAGACAAGACAACTCCACGGTGTATTTTCTGTTGTTGGTTGCTACGAATGACATTAAGTTTTGAGATTTTCTTTCGTTGTTACATTCATTCTCTTTTGGTTCTATTTCAATAGTTGATTTCTCTAACAATAATACAAATTCTGTTGAGAAGGTTGAAAGCAATCGTGAAAAGCAGTACCCATGACACAAAGAAAACTTCATTTTCGATTTTTTTCTTCGGGCCGGTACTGACGACAGAGAAAGCTCACTTTTTTCGTTATTACATTCTCTCTCGTTTTTTTTCTTTGTTTCTATAGCTGAACTCGCTTACAAGTGTACAGATGGTGTTAAAGAAGTGAAAGGAAATTACATAAAGCAGGGTGTGGGTGTGAGTGTGTGGGTGTGGGTGTGTGCTTTCTACTAATATAAGCATACACCCACACCCCACCCAAGCCCAACACACTCAAACCCACATCACCCACACCCACACATATTAAATATTCGAATTCTGATTTTTGCCTTGTCTATCTGCTTGCTTGAGTAATATTTCTAAGACAACATGAATTTTAAAAACAATACATAAATAAAATTATTCGAATTAATTTTATTTCAATAACTGAATAATATTCACGAAAACAAATATGAATGTCACCATAGAAATTCAGTTCGACAGAGCATTTTTCGGACAATTGAGATCAGGAGACCAATCATCACTACCGACACAATTCTTACAAATAAATAAAGCATCCGGATCAACAGTTTTTTTAATTGATTTTAATCGATTGTAATGCGCTTGGGTACCAAAAAATTTCTGTTGCCAATTAGGTTCGTTAGGATCAGCTTCATTCATATAACAACTTGATTGAGTTCCACCAGCCACACTTTCAAGAAGTTCGACTTGTGTTCGTAGATATGAGGCAATCGATCTTTGTTCTGCTGCTGATGTATTTTCATGCCATCCTTGTCCATAAATTATCTGCATAAGCGCAGTACGCCACCCCGAATTTATACTGTTATTTACCAATATCTTGGATACTTTCCCACCAGCTACAAAATGTCCGCTTATTATGGATCGATTTTCTGAACTCCCTCGTATTCTAACAAGTATTTCAGCTAGTTGATCAGGTTGTTGACGAACGATCTTCTCAGAAATAAGACGAGAGCCAAGTAGAGCATGACCACCGCTGTCATTTAAAGGCTTGATTATTTCTGCAAAATAATCGTAAAATGTTGGAAATAGAGAAGTGAAATTCAGATGGAATTGTAAATCGGTATTATTATTCATGAATTGATCGAAGACTGAAGTAACGATGGGAAAATCTCCATTTGGTACAAAAAATAAGATACTCAAATTCAGATCTGTTAAATAAAAATAGCCGGAGTAGCCGATATCAGCTAATGTTGGCATTAATCGAACGAAATCTCGAATGAGACGAGCATAGCGTGTTTCATTCGATGCAGAAATACTATAACTAGTACTAACCATCGATGGTGAAGGAAATGTGCGCAAAACTGCTCCGAGTACAACAGCAAAAGTCTGGCCACCTCCACCACGTAAAGCCCAAAATAAATCTTGATTTTGGCAAGCATTGACTTTTCGACGTTGTCCATCAGCTGTTACAACGTCAAATTCTAGAACTTGATCAACAGCCATTCCCTGCCAACGTGACAATGGTCCATGACCACCACCTAATAAGTATCCACCGACTGCACCTACTGTACTTGATATACCGCCAATCGCTATTAATTTATAATTCGCTAACCAAGAGTAAACTTCACCCCATTGTACACCGGCACTTAAACGAATTGCATTTGAGACAATTTCACCAGTGCACGATTTATATTTCTCAACTAAAGTCATTTTTTTCATATAATGAAGCCAAAGAAGTAGTGAATCAGCAGCTGTTGATCGACCCAAATAATCATGTCCTGTATTCTTTATTACTAATCGAAGATTATACTCATTAGCCAAGCGTATCGTTGCTATAACATGTTCAACTGTGGTAGCATTGACTCCATATAGAGGAACAGATCCTTGAGTACATGTTACGTTTTCTAGATCACCTGAACAGGAAACGTTCTCTCAGTTATAATTTTGCATCGATCCAGGTTGATTAGCCCGCCATGTCGAACTTGTCCACTGAGAACGAGCGTCATTACAAACCTCCATATTTGGCGGATTACCAGCACAAAATGCAGCAGTCGGTCGTACAAAAATTAATCGCCCATCAATTGATTTGTTAAATTTTCGCCAAACGAATTTATTTGGCCAGCATGCTGGGTCGCTCATTAAACATCGACAACGTAATTCTAATGAACACAGAATATCAGCATAATTGCTAGTTTCAATACAAAGTGAAATAAATGATCTCACAAGACTCGTTCAGTTATCTAATATGGTTCAAGGTTCATTTTTCAATACAGCAAGAACGAATACTTTATTCAAATTAACTTTAATCATTATCACCTAATCCTTTTGAAGTATCCAGCGACGAGTGTTTGCTATTATTGTGTTCATCAATAGATATTTTACGAACATGACTCCTATAAAGTAGGATGTCGATTTTCTCGTAAATATAGTTATCTACTCCTTTACAGCTATTGCGAGAGTATATAGAATACAATAAATCTCGCTGTATAGTTTTATTAGTCAAACGAAATGTGCATCATCTTAAAAATTCAATTTAATTCATGACTTTCACCAATATTCATAGATTCTAAATAAGAACAGAACAACGATAAAAGTCAAGAAAAAATTTGTCACTTATCGTATCAAAATAATTTCCATGTCTGAGTTTGTGTAGATTGATAGATAATGCTGTGATCTATATCCATTCATGGTAAAACAACTAGAGATTTAGTATATATCTTTTTTTAATTGACTTGATGAAATCATCCACATCCACATATCTTAAGTTTTCATTAGTTTCGTTTAATTTTGTTCAAGGAGTAGGAATACTTCCAACAGGAAGTCTCTTGTATATTTATGAACATATATAACTCCTACATTCATGTCGTCGATTATTTATCTTTAACGCTGGGTCAATGCATATTTCCTACGTTTGTCAATATTTTTTTGGTAACTTACCTTGAAAATGAACATTTTTTAGACTTGAGAAAGAAAATTAAAACTAACAATGGCCTAAACACGTGGTTATTTATAATACAGATTTCAATCTATTTTCATTCAAAAAAAAACAGCAAGTAGGAAACATCGCTAACTATTTTGTAACAATGGAGAATATTCATTTCTATGTGAAACAAGGAAAATAATCAAATAATTAGCTAAGATTAAGTGAAAATTTTCCACTGGTTTTAGTAGTATGGGTGCTGAGATTGCTGTATGGTTTGTTTTATTGTAATTACCGAATTTTTTTGGTCAAATTTACCTGCTTTAATTGAGTCTTGATAAACAGTGATAAATAGCATAAAATACAATAATGTTAACATATTTAGTCTGAATTGTATTAAATTTTCTACCTATTTAGTATCCTTTATTTGTTTTTTAGTGACTGATAGATAAAAGCGTTTATATATATATAGGTTTAGTTAGGTAGTAACATTTAAAGTTTCTTTGCATTAATTTCTAATGATTCTGTTCTATTTGCTGTAAGTAAATGTTATCTATAATCTTGACTCATTTTTAAATGACAATCCGGATTTTAATACTCAATCTTTATCGAATCGAAAAGAGTATTCAACACCTTATCGTTACATACATTTTTATTTGAGAATAACAAATTTTATTGTTAAGCTTTCTTTGTGTCAAGTTTTTCTATCGAGCTGTGTCATTATTCTAGTGCTATAGATAAACAATGCACCATTTGTCTGTAGAACAAAAATTAATTAATTAAGTAACTAATTTTTGCGTTTCTCTAGTTGTAAAAAAGTTAATTGTAGTAGAAGTGCACACACAAATTGTGAACGCATATTTTTCTTTGGAAAAACATTAACCATTAACAGCACTGCATTTAGAAAAGAAAACATATGTACTTATCATAACAATTTCCAAACGTTTCTAATAAAAATGAGTATAATATTCTCTTAACTGAAGGGTGAATCATACAGGAAAAGCTGAAAAAACTGGTTATGGGCTTGTATCAGATCAAAAATCCACACTTCGCTTTTCGTCTTCACACGAGTTAGACGCATAGCAATTTTGCTTACATTCCCTTGTAAGTGTTCTTATCTTTCCATCAAAGTGAGTTAATTATCACGTGATGGAAACTAACTATCACCTCAATCAAGGTGGTGTTCAAAAAAGATGCAAGAAATAAACAATCCTCGAGTTACAATTTATACAATAAGCAGATAAATTTACAAGAAGCTTCCAATATCGAATCAGATCATGATAATGATAGTGGCGTACAACGAGAATACATTATGAATGAATTGGCAAACGATGAAGCATTGTTAAATGATTTCTTACAATTTCGTCAACAACAAGCACATTATCGAATTCAAAAAACAGGTCACAATTTAATTCCGTACTACGAAAATGTTCCGTCAAATAAACATGTAATTCACAAGCAATTAAATCGATCTAAAAAGTTGCAATCAGGAGTAAATATACAACCAGACGTATCAACACCAAACAAACGTAGATTGAATGATAGTGCTGGATCAGGAGGATTACCAACACCGAAGCAACAACGATCGGGAAATAAACAATTTCAAGATAATGAAGTAATATTAGATGCAACGGGCGATAATCAACAGGTAGATTCAACATCAAAACACATGAAGCAACATAAGATTCCTTTCGATTAAGTGAAACGAGCTGTTTCGAGCAATCTACCATGTTTCCATATATCGTTCCATCCTACAAACGAAGATCAAAAAATACCATCAGCTTTCAATGCAGCAGATCAAGTTTTTGAACATCTAAAACAACAAAATGTACAAATTAATAGATTTAGTTTCGTAGGATGGACAGGAGCAAAGCTCAAATTGAGAGTAAATGGCAAAGAAGACTATATTAACCTTGTACCAACCGAAGAATGGCCTACAAGCATAATTAATATACCAATAACAATCGAAAAACCGAAGTTTGTTCCCGATTGTATTGCATTAGTCATCAGATATATACTTCGTGGCTTGGATTATGAACTTGTAAAAGAAGAAATATCACGATCAATCGCATCAGTTGTAAATCTGAAGAGAATCCAATATTCATACAATTGGAAAACAGATGATTATCGCTTTCACGTTAAAGACTTACAAGAGTATAATCGAGCGCTCAACATGAGACGTATCTCAATTGGAAATGTTATAGTACCAATCACACGATTTTTAGAAGGTAATAAATTAACATATTGTACTCGTTGTTGGTGTTTAGGGCATATGAGAAATAAATGTCTAGCTGCAACGGTTCGCTGCCGAATATGTCTACAAGAAGTTACTGATATTCAAAGACATAACTGCTCTCAACAGCCAAGATGTGCTCAATGTGATGGTAATCACCATTCACTTAGTAGTCAGTGTGAATCAATAAAAGCATACAAAATACAACTGAAAGCAAAAGTCGATAACGCGCTTGCTCGTGGTATGATACATAGATCAGAACCAAATAAACAAGTACCAATCTTTAATCCCGACGACTTCCCACCTCTGTCAAATCTTAATCGAAACAAAGTAGCAGCATGGGGATCAAAACAAATACCAACGCATCAGCCAACAACTAAATTTACAGAAATAACAGGTGTTCTGACAGCACTAAATAAACAGTTGTCAATTATGACTGAAACAAACATACAAATGGCGAAAAAGTTCGAAGAAATGGACATGCGCATGAAAGAAGATGCAGATGTTTTAGAATTATTACAGAAGACGATGAAAAATACGTTATGTTCAATACGTGAAGTGATGGAGAATATGGTATCTCCTCTATGTGAAAGAGCAAATATACAAGTAAAAAGAAAACATCTACCTTTTACAACTATTCTGGAAGAGTTACAAAGTGGTACAAGTAATAGGTTATCGAAACAAGTTCTCGACGCGCATAAAGATCGTCAAACACGCAACGATACAACAACATTATCTGCATCAAACAATACAAATACTTGATGATCGTGAATTCAATTCTCAAACCAAAAGCTAAGAATTTTGGTCTCGGTGTGGGTGTGGCTAGGGTGTGGGTGTGGATGTGGGTGGGTGTGACTGGGTGTGGTTGTGGGCGTTTCCTTTAAGTACATCCACACTCACACCCACACCCCACACCTACATCCACACCCACACCCACACCCACACCCACACGCACACCCACACCCACACCCACACCCACACCCACACCCACACCCACACCCCACACCCACCACCCACACCCACACCCACACCCTCCCACACCCACACCCACACCCACACCCAAACCCACACCCACACCCACACCCACAGCTACACCCACACCCACACCCACATCCACACCCCACACCCACCACCCACACCCACACCCTCCCACACCCACA
>CAJNOP010002560.1:0-16846 GCA_905250075.1 Rotaria sp. Silwood1
GTATAAATTAATATTTTGAAACACATACCTGCAACATATTATTCACAATACGGTGCAATTGATATTGCTTGCGATTCCATAGATCAAAGCATGCACGTTGATTTTTTTTGTTGTTTGCTTTACCCATTAAAAGACAAAGATGGCCCCATATGTCTGCTGATGCTATAGCTCTATCTAACAAAGCGACCTCATCGGTGTTAAGTGCTTGAAGTGCTTTTTCAAAATCTTCTTGTTCGAGTCTAGTTTTAGGCGGCATAATCTAAAATATTTTCGGTTTATACCACTTTAATGATGATCTAATCAAATACGATTTTTCTGTAGAATTATGTAGACCTAGCCTTTTACTCTTTACATATGTTCTCGTCTAACTCTCTTCACATTCATCAGATGGCAATACAAAGTATAATTACAATACTGGCTAAAAGAAGAGAAAATGCTTACTGTTCATTTTTTAGTACATTCAAACGTATTTATATTCTTGTTCCGTATCAATAATTCAATAAAATTTTATCTAGTATATTCAGATTGTACTAAGTGTTCGATGTACTAGTGTCTATCTCTTCATGTGAGTATTTACTATAGTAAATTTCATTCGATAGTACAAATGAGAAACTATCTTGTGTGATTAAGTTAAAAGTACTGTGTACTTTAGTTCATCAATCAAAGAACAGATAACAATCTACTCGAAAAAAAAATTATACCTTTTGTACAATTGATCTCTGCTTATCTTTATGTTTAACCTTCATAAAAAAATATTCATTCTATCGTTTCCACATTCATGAATGACTTCAGTAGGTCATTCTTGAATCAGTTTAGTAGCGTTCGCTGCTTATAGGTGACAACAGTTTTCAATAGATTGAATATTCCAAAAATTATCTTGTAAAGAGAAGACAGCTAATGTTTATGTCTTATCAAATATTAAAAGTAGATAGCGCATTATTTGATTAATTGAGAAAATGAGAGAGTTGATATAAAGTAACTAAGTTTTAAGCAGCACACCCAAAATGTTTTTTTTTTGTATAAACAACTTTGTTGTTTCTTTCAATTTCAAGTCAGACATCTATTCTGTATTTGTGTAGTTAATTGTTCACGATAAACTGAAGATTTACTGTATTTGTTTACACACTGAGATAGAATAAAATAACCTCAATTAAACATGTTAGACTGAAAGCAAAGAATTAACTTATTCACGTCTTTAACAATCTTTTTTTTGTTACAATTTATATTATTTATAAATTTTTTAAGAAAAAAATTAACTTCATGATGATTCATTTCAAAACGACTTTTTTTATTATATTCTTAATCAATCACTTCGATGTAATAACAAGTTCGTCGTCAACGACTATTATTATCAATGTAGACAAAGGTATTGCACTTGAACAAATTGGTGTATATTCTGAAAAATTCGTGGAATCAATTTTTCATATATTTATACCTTTCAATAATCTATGTGTCGACTCGCCAAACTCTGACGTATGCGAATATGTTCAATCAACAGACCCGGATATCGTCGAAATCGGTACACTTATCTCACCTTATCAAATGTCGATAGTATACAATCGAGCAAATATTTCTCGTGCAATTCAACATGACATTGGACAAATTTTTTCATATCATAAAATTAACAAAATTATCGCAAAGGCAAAGTCAATCGTCTATTTTATCGATCATACATTTTATGTACCTCGTAGTAATAGTCAATCTATGATGAACAATTTTACCATTTCTACTAACGTTAATGAACGAACACTGATCCATCGAGGAACTAATCCAGCAACGCTAGCTCTTGAACAAGTATTCAATAATAAAGTTGGATATGACTTTTTGACTGATGAACAGATCGTAGAATTTTTATCATTAATCAGTTCAACCATCAGCCAAAAATTTGACATCGAAGACATAAAAGAAAACATGAATATGTTCATTAATATGATTATCGGACAAACTGTATATGCATTGAAGTCATGTTCAATTCGTCAAAATGAACAATTACCAAGTGGTCCAGCATGTCTTGTTGTTTCAACAATAATTCGACGTATTCCAACAGAAACTTCATCTTTTTATCAAGTTTATCATTTGACACCTTTACCAGTTTTCTTTAATGGTGACAAATATATCTACTCTGACTTACCGAAAATATTCGGTTTCAACAAAATCGAAAAAAAAGTTATACTATGGGACGATGATAATTTTTCAACTGTCTGCACATTTTCGAAAATAATACAATGTCGCAATCAACTTATGAATATTCCATTATCTACCGTACCATGTCTTGATGAACTCATGAATACTGAATCCTCATCCATTAGCAAGTGTCAAGTGACTAGATCAAAAAATATTCAATCCAATCTTATCAATATTAAAAGTAATATATGGTATGTTTTTTCAAGTGGAGAATCTTTTGAATGTGAATCACAATCATTATCAAGTCCAATATCCGATATTATATCTGTTAAAGAGCCGATGATTGTAACATTTCCATGTGACAAACCAGTACGATGTTCGAATATTCAATTACCACCAACTACATGTATTAACACTACTGTTATGATCACAACAAAATATAATACTACATTGAAGAAACAATCCGTTCCTGTAATTCTCTTTAACAAAATTACTGATAGACTCGTCTCAATTTACAAAACGGCAGCAATGGAAGCACTAACTCAATTACAAATCGAAATTGACAACAATCAATTGTGGATTAAAAGAATTCTTAAACAATTTGGAAATACTTTACTGTCATTGTTCGCATATGTTCTCTTAAGTATTACTCTGTTGGTCATTAAAATCTCCGGACGTAAAAACAACAAACAAATGGAAAATATCCAAACTCAAATCAATAGAATAAAACGTGATGTATTACAAGAAATATGATTGAAATAGATTATGATGTTATTAATTAATGAACACTTTAAATAAAATGACACATTGAAAGATGCTACTGTTCATTCTTAGACATAGCTGTAATAATATATAAAAAAGGAACTTTTGTAGTATTGTTCAAAATCAATATTTGTTGTAGCTTTTTCATTCTATCAAAAATGAAGTTGTTACAGGACATCAAAAATGCTTAGTCAATTGAAAAAATCTAAATAAAATATCACTATCATTGAGATAAATATTGATGAAATTTCATAGTGAATACGTTTTATTCTTATAAATCATGTTTGGTAGGTAGCCAGATATGTAGTGAATTCAACTTCAAAATCTTTATTTATATACATGAAGATCGACATATGCAATTTATATTTCTTTTAGGAAAAAAAAATTTAATAAGATCATCATGATGATGAATACTCATGGTGTATTGAAAGGAGAGAATTTTTCTCTTCTTAAGTGCACATAGAAGATAAGAAGTGAGATACATTCAATATACTTTCTTGTATTGCTTATAGCTACAATTAATAGCTATGTATATCCATGCGATATAACAAGTCACATTAATTATCAACCGTGCATCAGTACAATATAGGATCACCAAAAAAAAAAGAATTTTATTTGTTTTATAAGAAATGTTCGACTGATCGGAATTTCATTGTCAAATATAACATGAAGTTTCCTACTATAGTTATATCAATTGCCATTACAAGAAATATTATGTTCTTGAAAGAATAATATAAACATTGCAGCTACTATGGATATTAATTAATTCTATAAATGCTATGACATAGAACACATTGCAATATCTTTTCTTTTTTCCAATGTATTTTGATCATTTTTCAATGTTTTGTTTGTTGAAACGAGTGTAGCACTTATTTAGAAATTTGTCTTTTTAATGACTGATAACCTAGTGAAGATTATTTATCAAGTGTTTCTCTATCGTATGTCAATACATACATAGTTACCGTGTTCTAATTATTTTTATGAGTACTCTCTCTTTTTTTTAGTCATTCCTTCTCAATCGATTAGTTGGCATAGGCACTCTTCAATTATTATGTGTTATAATATTTATGCCTTTCAATCTTGTCATGCCTTCAATGTTCTTTCCTTCTCCATTTCTCGACAGAAAGAAAAATGGCACATGTAAATAGAAGACGATACACTTGTACTCATTGTCTATTATGATTGCAATCAAGAAAAAAAAAATATTTACAATATGTCTCATTACACAATGGCTTCATTCGTCGTATAAGTTTTTTTTTCGTTTATATATGAAACTTTATTTTATATATATCTCTGATTGAGTAAAAATATCAATAATACAAGTTTTCATCAACTAAACAATCCTTATCATAAAAAAGTCAGTGTACAAAAAAGAGAATCCCATTTGATTAAGTATGTTTTTTTCCTTCTTGCTAACGATCATAATAACGAATAAGCACAAATATCTTTTCTAATAATGTGATAAATTAGTCGTTTCTTCGAGAAATAAAAAAAAAGGCATGACATACATTAAGTGATCATTAGTCAGAACAGATGAAGAAAATAATCAATGAACACTTTCAATACTGATAAGATGACTCAGTCAGACAGATGAAAAAGAACATATGAAAAAAAAATTTATATAGCTATTTTTCTATTCTTGCGTGAGTAATATACAAATACTAGACGGACTAAGTTCATTGCTATATATCAGTTTCTTCAGTAACTTCAAGGCTTTCGAATAATTAATAACTCATCAATCTTACTTTCAACAGATTAGCTCTTCAAGATGAGTGAGAAATAGAGCGTCAATAATGTACATACGAAAAAAAAAACTATTAATTGAGCAAAGAATACGTTTATTAGAGCAGAACAATAAATTATCATGAGGAAAAGAAAAACATATGAAAATATATTTACAATATGTACAAAAAAACAACAAAAATAATTAAGAGGGGGGCGTGGTTGGTGACGACGACATTGATGAATTTTGTTGGTTGTTACCAATTTCAATCATGCAAATTTTCTTTCCTATAAAAAACAGTCATATAAATGAAAAAAATAGATTTTTATTTACCTGTTCTAATATCTCTTCTTCGACGATGTTCAGCCAAAGATTTCGGGTAACACCACGAACGCTAAAATGCGACCAAAGATTAAAAAACTATAACTTTCAAAAGCATATATGGAACTTACCTTAAAAACACAACCATTACGAATACATTTAATCCCACACCAGCAACTACCAACAAATCCTCCTGATGTAACGACACTTACGACAATGTTGAATCTACTGGACAACCATTCGTAAAGACCCTTCGGAAAGAAACCTGACCAACTAGTAGTTGCCAATGTATTCCACATTGCCGTAGTTGTGGTCGCTTCAGCAGGCGGATTTGAAGGTGTTACTAACGTCGAATTATACTCCTCGAAGCTTTTAAATACAATGTGCTAAACAGACAAATTCAAATCGATCGAAAACATTAATACTGTAACTTACATCAGAGATAGGAGCAGCCACCAACACACCAACGCAACACCACATAACGCATAAATCGAATAAGAACATTTTCATAGTGATAAAAGTAAAATAATGTTTATACGAGAGTAAAAACGAGACGCCCAAATATATAAACTCTCCATCGACATAATTCGATTACCTCACACATATAGTACATCAAAGTAAAATAATAATATAACAATATCCGAAACAATCAAAGAACACCAATCCTTCATAAACAAACAAAGCCACACATTCACCAACACACTACATAAAAAGATAGCCAATTGATCATCAACAAAAACAACACCGAAATCATAACGTAATCGCTACAATTCTCCGTCCAGTGATACGTTACTCAAGTTTTTCACATGAAAACTACCTTCCACAAAAAATCATTCTCAATATATCACGTAAACATAATTATATCTGTTGCTACGGTCTTCTTCCTCCTACAAAACCCCCGTTAAAAATCGATTCTCTCTATGCCGAATACTTCAACTTGCGGATAATTTAATTCTCGATCAAATAGTGTATCCATACTATCATTCCAACGGAAATTCATAGCATATACATCCGTACCAATATCCGACCTCCCCATGAGAAACATGCGACTGCCGTCGTTTCTTCCTTTAAGACGCCTGCTCAAAATCAATTTCCTCTACAGTGAATATATCAACTTGTAGAGAATTTAATTCTCTATTTATTGGTGTACTCATCCTCTTTTACCAATGGAAGATGAGTCCACAGCGAGCGATTTTAATACCACTAATTACCCTTTTTTGGGGTGTGTCCGGTCTATTTCTATCGATTTTGACCCTATTTGACAATCGAATCTGTCTATATGAGATTCATCAACTTGTAGAGAATTGAATTCTCTATTTAGTGGTGTACTCATCCTCTTTTTGCAATAGAAGATGAATCCACAGCGAGCGATTTTAATATCGCTAATTACCCTTTCTTGGTGGTGTCGAGTCTTTTTTTTCGGATTTGAAGCCCGGTTGAAAATCGAATCTTTCTATATCAGATTCATCATCTTCTAGAGAATTAAATTCTCTATTCATTGGCGCACTCATCCTCTTTTTGCAATGGACGATCAGTCCACAGCGAGCGATTTTAATATCGCTAATTACCCTTTTTTGTGGGTGTCGGGTCTTTTTATTCGGATTTTGACCCTATCTGAAAATTGAATCTCTGCATATGAGATTCATCATCTTGTAGAGAATTAAATTCTCTATTCATTGGGGTACTCATCCTCTTTTTGCAATGGAAGATGAGTCCACACCGAGCGATTTTATAATCGCTAATTAACCTGTTTCCGGGTGTCGGGTCTTTTTCTACCGATTTTGACCCTATTTGAACATCGAATCTCTGTATATGAGATTCATCATCGTGTAGAGAATTAAATTCTCTATTCATTGGTGTACTCATCCTCTTTTTGCAATGGAAGATAAGTCCACAGGGAGGGATATCAATATCGTTATGGAACATATTTGATGGGTGGGGCAGGAACCCGGCGTTGGGGTAGGAGGTGTTTTTTGTAATTTTTGTTATTTTGGTATGAGTTGTGGGGAAGGGGCAAGGTGAATAATTTTGATTTTATCGGATTTTATAGTGGGTTGCTAAGATGTTTCATGGTGGTATTTTATGGATGGTATATCGTAAAACATGGATTGGTAGCGATTGGTCAGTGGCAGAGTCGATTTTGATTGGTCGTCGTGCTAGCTTCACATCGATATTATGAAAAGAACATGATGTAAAAATCATTAATCTAATGTAATGATTTAAAGTATTTGAAATAAACAAAATTAAAAGTCAGATGAAAGTAATAAAAAAACAATGTTGTCTTTTCGAGTTTGCTCGTTTTTAACTAGTCGAGTTTATGAAATGAAAAGCGCGTGAGTGGGGGATGTGGCCTGTATTCCATCACTCAAACTCACAATCTAGTACTTTTCCTCCTTAATTTTATGTTTTTATTTCATACTGAGAGTTTTTAAAAGGGTTTTTTTTTTAATGAAAAAAATTCTAGTTCCTTAGCTTTTCAAAAAGGAAAAGAAAACTTTATTTTGATTTTAAATCAATTTCAATTGTTTCATTGTTGTCTATCATGATATAATATGATCAAAGTGTATATTTAGAGAATTTTTGCAAGATTTCATGAGCATGTCGAAACTAAATCTATAATCGTTCTGTATAGTTAGAAAGAGCAAACTATTAGCTACAAACTCGCGAAAAACAAATTGTTCTTATCTAACGAAAATTGTGGAATAGAAAGTAACTTTTGTCGATTGATGGCGCGAAAAGCACAGATTTTATAGTAATGGCAATCAAAAGACTTGATACTTTTGTAGTAAGTAAAGAAAACAATGAGAAGTATGCGGAAAAAAGAATTTCTGAATGTTTGAAAAACAACAATACAATACAAGCACAGTTGATCGGCTTACACTCATCCTATTCACATCCCATACTATCAAGCAATTATATGTTATCTAAATTTATTTTGTATAAGATCATAATAAGAAAACATTGAATGTTGTAACATGATCATGTTTTAAGTCTTGTTGTGATTTCAAAAAAATAAAAATAAAAAATTTTTTCTTGAATAATCATTTGTGTTTTTTCGTACATTAAGGTATGTAAGTGATTTTTAAATAAGGTCTGGCTTGACCATAACGATAAACTATATATTCTTTATATTCAAATTTCGTTCCTCTGACTGAATGATAACCTTTTGGTGCAGACACCAACGAGTTATCGACTTCCGTATAAATTGATTCCTCGCCCAGAAGCACTTTATTATAAAACATTACATGGGATCCATCTGATGCCGGAGGATTTGTGTATTTGTGCGATTTTCGAGGATCATCAGCGAAATAGGCGCCATGACCTATAAAATAAATGACAAAATATTAATCGAATAGAATCATAAATATTTCAATGTTAGATTTTTCCTCAAAGATTATTAACCAGAATAATTTAAAGATATGAAACAATATCTGATTTATTATTATTTTAAGGTATTTATATGTTGTAAGATTCTTATTATTTAAACATTGATTATTATAAATAAATATATTAATATCTGATAAAAATTAATAACTAAACGATGAAACCTACCCCAAGCTTGATTCAGATTATAAAATCGATCATCAAAGCCATAATCTGTGATTCCCTGAATTGCATCACCACTTGTACCATGAAAAAGTTCACGTTCATTTGGATTAAATCCTGGACGTTCTGTACTGATGACTTTTTTCATACCTTCATAGATCTCTTCTAAATATGGATTTTTAATTTCCTCAATGGATTTAATTTGTATGCTAGAATTGATTAGTTGCATTTGTTTTAATAGAGCTTGATATGTAATACTTGTATGATGTAATGGTACAAGAAGTGCATTACTTTTCCAAGGTGGATTTGGTAATATATTGAATGTTGGTTCTAATTGTTTCCAATGACGAATTTCTGTCATTTTTTCAAGACGTTCCTTAAGTTTATCGTCAATACTACGAAGAACATAAAATTGTTTATTTTTAATGTTATTAACAACTGTTTCAAGTTCAATTGAATACGGTTTTTGTTGAATATCAATACGCATTCCTAAGTCACGTGTATAATTTTTTTCTAATACTAAATTACTAACATCAAAATCAATACGATCATGAGTTAATGCAACATGTGGTTCAATTAGATCTATCGTAAATGGTCCTGTTTGAGTATTTTCATCAATTAATAAAATATATCTCCATTCTTCCCGATAATATTTGCATTTTATATCAAATTTATGAAGTTTATCTTGAAATTTTTCAATATCAAATGAACCGAATGTTGGTAAATGACAGTCTAAATCACCTGGAACAACTTGTTTAATCATGTAAGGAATACGTACACCCTGACGATTTGGCTTATATTCAATCCAATCGTTTAGTTTAATATTAGCTGGTGTTGCCTTATATTTTCCAACAACCCAATCTCGAACAAAACCACCTTCTAATTTACAATTGAATTTACAAACAGCTATCCAAGCAACAACTTCCATTCGTGTTTCACGTGTTGCTTTTGAACCTTTCACATTATTATATAAATCGATATATGTTCGTTTAGGATCTGTAATACGAGAAATTCGTTCTTCAATATCTTCACAATTAACACGCACTTGAGAACGAAGAAGACGTGGAGAAACACCTGATATTAATAAATTTTAAAAAAATATATATAGTTAATTAATATTGATTAAATATAGTTTTATTCTTTACCTGAATTCGGATGTCTAACAACAGCACATGTTTGTAACCAACCTAAATATGAATTGAATTCGTCTTTAACTTTTTTAATTTCTGAATTTCGTCCTTTTACTGTTATATCACATGTTTTAGTAGCTGTATTACTATTTACTGTTATTGTAACTTGTTTTTCAGCTTCCCATCTTCGAATCATTGGATTAAATATTTGTGTCATTTTCGTAACACTAAATAAATTTTGTGATAAATTTTTATATGCTGTAGAACCTTTATTATTATTATTTTCTAAAGAAAATGGTCGTTGAACAATTAATTGTTGTAATAAATATAATTCAGTTTTGAGTGTAACACCAGTTTTTCCAGTTAAACTAAGAAGTGTATTATTTAATCTCATTTGAACATTTTTTGAAAAGAGTGTTGTTGCTGTTGAATATCCATTATTAGTTTTAAGTAACTTTTCTTCAACTTCATTTAATTTTATATCTCGTGTAACATCATGATCAATCCAATCAGCTTTTATTTTTCCTAAGAATGAAATTATAGCTACTAAACGAACCGAACTTAAATAAAGAATATTTCGTGCTATGACAAGTGATGCAGGTGGTTGACTTAATGGTTGTATTAATGTTGATTTTAAATCTAAAACAGCTATATCATTTCCATTACCATAACGTAGAAAATGATGAGTTCGATCTTGTAAATCTTTTTTCGAAACAAAAACATTATCAGAATAACCAGCTAATAATGATCGAGCTATCAATTCCCAACTACCACATTGAATTTGAGCTTGTTCACGATAATCATTTGAAAGATCAAATGTTTTTTCATATGTATTATATCGACTTAATGCTTGTCCAATAATATGTTTTATATGACTAAGACCTTTTGCTTCACAGACACGTTCTAAATTAAATAATTGTCTTCGAACAGATTGTTTAATTAATAAAATTTCATTCATTACATTTAAAAGTGTCATAAAATCACCATCAGAACTTTTAAAACGTTGCGGTATTTGTTTTAATAAATTTGTTGTATTTAAAACACTTAAAATAGATGCAAGACAAATTATATCACGTCCACATGTATACGTTCGAAGAGCAGCTAATACACATCGTGTCATAGGTAAAGAGCCAAAATCTGGTAATTTAGCAAGTAATTTACCATAGGTTGTGAATTCATTGGAATTTTTCTTTATAATCTCTATATAAATAGAAAATCAAATAATAAATAGTTATTTATTATAGATTAAATTTAACTCAATTTACTTTATGAAATGATGAAAAATAATCGAAGAAACATTATAAATTGATTTTTGTTGGGATTTAAGACTAAGGATATGGATCGTGAAAGTCTTTCAAGATTCATTTAAAACTCGTTTTCCAAAAAAAAACAGAAAAACTTTATGTCTTATAGGTAATTCAAAGTGTTCAATGATCTGACTATAAGGATCAAATATGAACTTTTGTTAGTCAAGAAATCTATTATATAAAGAAGTTCTTTTTCTATAATTAAAGTATTATCGATAGTAACATCCTAACTGATAACTATTAGTTGATATTATTTTTTTTTTGTAAAATATTTTATTATAATGATTTAAAAAACATTTCTCCATTTAATTTCTATTTGAAGAATAAAATAATCTTTTTTTGTTTATTAAACATGAAAATAACTTACGCATTCGTACTAATTCTTGTGTAGTATAATAAATAGCTGCTGATGTTGGTTGTTCAGGTAAAAATTGTTTTAAATAATCTAATCCATTTTTTAATGGGGATTTTCGTAATGAAAATTCAATACTTATTAAATCTGATTGACATATTTGTGGTATTGGAAATTGTTTCTTTTTATGTTCAGGATCATACAAAGCATAATATTCTCCAGGTTGTGTTCGTCCTAAACGTCCATAACGTTGTTTTATTGTTGATTCAGCTGCAGGAACTTCTTTCAATATCATTCTTCGATCTCCAATATCAAAAATAGGAACATTAATCATACCAGTATCAACAACATATTTTAATGATGGAAATGTTAAAGAAGTTTCAGCAACTGTTGTTGAAAAGAAAACACTTCCTTTTTGAAGATATTTTTTTTGAGTAGATGATGATTGAGATTGAACTAATGGATAACCAACAATTGTTTTTTGACTTACTTCAGCTAATAAACGACAACATTGATTAACTTCTGCAACTTAATTAACAAAACATAATATTTGATCTTGTCTATCTCGTTTACTATATAATTCTTTTACAATATTGATTATATTTTCTTTTGGTCTTGAAAACCGTTCTACAGAATGTAGTGCCGGCATATTTGTATCTGTAAATTCTGAAAATTTAACATGTTTTATATTTTGAAAAAGTTTTGGTACAGATGGATGTAATGTAGCAGATGAAATAATAACTTTGATTTTTGATAGTAATACTCGATTATTAGTTAACATACGAGCTATTAATGCCAAACAAAGATCAATATTTACAGATCTTTCATGAACTTCGTCGACAAAAATCACAATAGATTTATTAGCAAGTGTATGATTTGTAATAAAATTTTCATCATTAAGTAAAAGTTCTTTCAATAATCCATCTGTTAAATAAAGAATTTTAGCTCTTGAATTTTGTCCATCACCACTAACAGCCCATCCAGCTATTTTTTCTGCATTAGGATTTTTATCAGTTATCATAGTTTTATTAGCACGATCACAAATTAAACGGCAAGGTAAACGACGAGGTTGTGTTACAAATACTTTATCATATCCTTCAGCAAGTAATAAAGCTGGTAGCAAGGATGATTTTCCTTAAAAAAACAATGAATAATCTTATTTTCATATAGCAGATTTAATGAGGTTTTATCTTGGGCGAAATTATCAAATCTCGATTAACTCTCTTTCATACTGGAAAGTAAATAGCTTTTTTTCCCAAAAAGCTGAAAGTCGTAATTTAGTATTCATATCGAAATAAACTTAATACTTAGAGTTTTTCATTAGAAATTATGATAACAATAAAAAGATCGATCAAAGAACTTTTTCTATTTGAATAGATTGAAAGATATCCAAGATCTTTCATTGAATGAAGATGTTTAGATATTCTTAGCTAGAATATTGAAATCGAATTCGATCACATCCGTCTTTGACTAAGAAAAATTTTGATCAATTAAAGTTGTATCTATGTACACAAAAAAAAATGAAATATGACAAATCTCAATTGAATTTTGAAAATTTTGAATTCCAGAAACTCTATTAGTAATTTTCTTATACCTGAACCAGTCGATGTAGATATGGTAATGACTGTATTCATTTGTATTTGTTCTAGTAATTTAATTGATGATTTATATAAAGGTAATTGAATGGTAAAACAACAGTAATAAACCATTAATCGTTGTAATAAGTGGGGAACATGACGAAAATTTTTTAATTTATAACCAATATATTTAGAATTCTCTTCGAAAATATGTTTAATTTTTTCGACAAAATGTTTGAGAATTTTGATTGACTCTTTCGTTGGTTTTATTGAAATTTTTATTCGTTGAAAAGAAATATTTAGTTCAATAAATTTATCTAATGCTTGACGTTTCAATCGTTTTATTTCATTTGTAAATAAATTTTCAGTCATAAATGAATTTGTTGCTTTTCTTATTTCAACCCATGGTGATCGAGAATCGCCTAGAATAAATAATTCACTATAATCTAAGGTTTTGAATCCAATAAAGTCTTTGTATTTTGCCAAATATTGTGCACTCTCTGCTTTTAATAATCCATATAAGAATTGACTATATTGTTTCCAATATTTAGTGTTTGGTTGAACTCGAAAGAGTATTTTATTTATTGATGTTGTTATTCGTCTAAGATATCTTTGATAAAATTCAATAGCTCGTTGTTTTATAGTTGATAAAGTTATTACTCTTTTTAAGATTTCTTTAAAAGCTTGATGATGAGCTTGCATACCAGTTATAGTTAATACAAATGTATTATTATTTTCTTTGAATGTCATTTTGAGTATGTTATCATTGAAAAATTTATCTAATTCTATTGTTCTTTGTAAATGATCAATTATTGATTCTTGTTTTGGTATTATAAAGTCATATAAAATACTTTTTTCAATATTCTTGTATTTGACTGTTTGAATTTTATTGGCTATTTCTTTTATTTTTTCTTCTTTTTTCTTTAATTTTTGAAGTTCTTCATTCAATCGGTCAGCTCTTTTACAAGTTTGAGCTAATTTTTCTTCGAGTTCATGTGATTTCTTTTCAGATGATTGTAATTGTGACGCGATCTTTTCATTTTCTTTGTCACGAGCACTTTTCAAATTTTCAATTTCCTTTTGTAAACTTTCTAATAGGGCTTTTGCTACTTCAGCATCCTCTGATGTTTCTGAATCTTTCAGTATTTTTGTTGATAGTGATTGATGAGAAGTATCACTCTGAGGATCAAGATAATCATCAATTTTAACATCATCTACATCATCAGACGTATCTAATTTCATTGTAGAGAATTTTGAATCTAGTCTATCTTCTGCTCCACCATGACTAGTAATAGATAATGAAGATTCATCGCTATCACTTTCATCATCATTGACACACCATGTGGAATCATCAGATGCTTCATTTGTCTGAAAATAAATAAAAAGGGTATGTTTTTCTTGAATGTTCATTGAAAACAAAATAAAACTCTTCTAATGCAAGGATGTTTAGATGTATTTGAAGAAAAGATTAACGGCCACATCGATACTTATTCATACACTCAAAAGATCGTGATGTTATCATACTTTTGCTTACTAATATATTTAACATAATAACTGCAGTTTACAGAAACTTTTTTCTTTACATCTATAGATACATCAATATTGTTCTATGAGTGACTTTTTTGGTTTTAAGATTTTTATCAATTCAATTCTCTCACAATCTGATTTATGATGCTATTGCTTAGCTTCTATTTACCTTATTTGACTTTGATAAGACATCATGATTTTTATCATCGTCATTATCATCATCATCCTCATCAACATCATTTTCAAAACTTAATGATACTGCATCATCATCATCAGCATCATCATCATTTCCATCTCCATATAATTCATCATCTTTAGTTAAACTATCATCAGTTGTATTAGTTATTTGTTGAAGATATTTTCTTGTGAGAGGTATTGGATTTAAATTTGTCATAGCTGCAAAATTATCTATTGTTTTTGATTTATCATCATGGTCCTTATTATTTGATACTAATTTTGGTATCCATCGAATAAAACCAGTAATAGTACCTTTTTGATTTTTAAATGAAAATTTTTGAAGATCGAATATTAAATTTTTATCATCAATAAAATCTAAACTTAAATCAATCTTCTTTTGACGATAATCCATTGCATGATCTAATCGTGAATTTGTATTCAGATCACAATTATACCAAGATTGAAGTTCTATTTCAAATGTTGGATCATCTACTGTTGGTATATTCGAAACATCTAAAGATGGTATTGAATCTAATTTAACTTTTGGATGTGTTAAAAACATAATTTGCCATAAAGAAAAGCAATCGAAATTTAAAATTGACGAACCACGACATCGAATCCAAGCTAAATTATTTTTATCAAGATTTGTATTTAAAGACAGAAATTTGATCATTGAAATACTATACATATCGTTGGATTTTTTTAAATGAATTTCATATTCAAATTCTTGACCGGATTTTATTATTAAAGATTTTTGTAATACTTGTGACTCATTAGATGAAAATGCAGACCATTCTTGATCATTGAGTGATTTATATTCCCAAATACAATCTACTTTTCGTGTAGTTTCTTCGAATATAGGTTTATCTGGTAGATCACGTTCAATTGTTGAATAACCTAATATAAGATAATCTCGAAAGTATTTTTTTATCTCATCATGATCTCCTATATTAAAAAGTGGTGTTTCTGAAGCTTGATTTTTTATAAAATAATCCGCTCCATGTTCAACTAAATATTTAACAACTTCTAAATGTCCATTAAAACATGCTCCATGAAGTGCAGTTGATGCTGCTCTTGATCTAACTTCATAACTAGTACTTTTCGTATCAATTGATAAGATTTTTTCAAGATGTTGTTCATTTTGTGCATTAACAGAACATTTTGCCTTTTCAACAAGATATATTACTACATTCATATGGCCATTTCTTGCTGCTGAATATAAAAGTGTTGTACCCCAAAGTCCAGGTTTATCTTTTAGAGTTGGATAATTTTTAATAAATTTTTCAACAATGTCTTTTTTTCCATCCCAGGCAGCTTGATAAGCATCAATTGAAGCTAAGAGACTTTGAAAACCACGACATAATGGAAGAATAGTACTCATACTTAAATGATCTTTAAAAATTCCTTGCTTATAGTTATAATCATACTCATATAAAAAATTTAATACATAATCTCTACACGTAGAAGATAGATCCGGTAAATATTTATTGGGTATGATTTGTATATTATGTCAACAGGAATAGAAAGTTATAAAAATATAATTAATAATTAAGATGACTAGCAGCCTCGATACACCAGCTAAGAAATGATAGATTTATCAACAGTTTGAATATCTTTCAAGATATTCTTAATATAGATTTGATTTACTCGTTTTTATCACTTTCTTTGCTTAAAAGTGTACATCGAAGTAACGAAAATGCAAATTAATATTATTGTAGTTTCTAAAAAAAAAATCCTTTTTATCATATTGGATATTTTTTTTTTACATACAAATACTCATTATTATTCCTAGACAAATTTTAATAATAAATTAATGTTAATAACTATAATGCATATTTAGCAAGATCAGAATTTTCAATTTTAAACACTAACCTTGCGAACGAGATTGATCGATTCTCAGTAAGAGACAATAGTAGAAAATCGAAATGATCATTTTCAAAACGTCAAAAATCCTTTGAATATCAATATTGAAGATCTAAAAATGTATGATTGTAGATACTTTTACAAAATATTTGTCAAAATATCTCTCGTGACCAAGATCATGCAAAAGATCAAAGTGATATAGAAATTGAAATTTTTTTCGCCTAATATTTATTACATCTTAGTCAACAGTAATCGATTTCGATAATATATCAGTGTTAAAAAAAGAATTTTCAAACATTTTCTTAGTGTGATTGTTAACTAAACTTGTAAAATTATCATAAAAATTATGAGATTGTGATTGCTCAGATCTCTCATATATTTTCATTTTAATAAATTTGTAGTACTTTGAACCTTTCAAATCCAGTATCGTTTTTGTC
>CAJNOP010002561.1:0-16844 GCA_905250075.1 Rotaria sp. Silwood1
CTAGGCATCCGTTGATAAAAGTCTTTTGAATTCATTTTTAAGTTACTGTAGTGCCTCAGTTTTACACCTAAAATTAAGAAAATGTTAGACTTTACGTGCTTGGTTAAACTCTTAAAAGTTCAAGACTTTGTTTTCCTTCAAAGGTCAAAAATAAGACTAGTCATCGTCACTGATAGAAGCCATGACAGCGATGTTTCGATTCGTAATGCAACAACATCTGTCAGGTACTGATGATCAAAATTTCGGACTCTCATTAGCCATCCCAAATGAGCTAATTAGCTTGGATAATAAATCTTTGGGACAATGGAGAGCAGCTCTAACAAGAAAAAGATTAATGTGTGTAACTCCAAGATTCTTGTGTGATTAAAAATATCATATCTTTCAAAATTGTACGTGTACGTAGAAATAATTGACGAATAGAAACGAATTTGATTTAGAAAAATGATAGTTGACATGAAAAGAAACGATAATTTGCAAAAGGAATCAACTTTGAATAATGAACTACATTCGAGCCTCAAAATTTGTAAAAGAAGTAGAGAGTTGGTTATCCGGTTGAAAAAAGTAACACGTAAAGTTTTCTATGTGTTTTCGTTGTAAGACCAGTTCACTACTGATACTTCTATGAACATATAGAAATCTTTGAAAAACTTTTATCATACAATATATATATGTATATATATATGCGAATAGCCTCGTTTGTTAATGTCTGTTGAAAAGCATCTCTTTTTCTGACGATTAACAACTAGTTTGAGAAGTATCGTGACATTTGAATTCAGTAACATAGAGTTTTGGCAGCAGTTATCTTTGTACAAGCATTATGGTATAGAAAAATAAGATTTTCAAATGCTTTTCTGTTATCTTGGTTTGTTCATGGAATAATTTTTCGTATTTAGTGTTATATCAAGGGAAGTAAATTCTAAATGAAATTGTGGAATATAATAGGAAATTATTTCATGATCAATCGGCCTCTGGAAAATTATTCGCTCGAGAGAAATATCAAATATTTATACTCTCATATTCAAAAATCAGGTAATTAATACAATAATGTATTCTAGATTTTTTCACTATTTTTCATAGTATTCGAATAAACTTACATACGATTAGGAATATATCGAATCTCCTTGATATTTAGTATATTTGAAGAATAGACAGGTATTCTTTTATATTTGATTCTATACAGTTATTCTGCTCACTTACTCATCAGTTCAAGATTTAACAGAAGAAGAAACTAAAGAATGATAAAAGAAAGATTGCGAAAAGAAATAATGAATTAACTCATGAATTTGTGATCGACAACATTCTTTATTCTCTAGCGTTTGTGATTCGTCTACTACAATGTTACATTACATTTAATATTAGTTATAACGGCTCTGAGTTCATATGCTTCTAGATAGTCGGACACTCATGGAGTACAGTCTGAAAATAACTAGAAATTATTTCATAATAATCAATTTGCTATGACGAGTATAGTTATATGTACTCAAGACAAAATGTTAACATTGATTTGTAGTGTACTACAAACTGGTATGATGATAATCCAAAAAAGTGTCGAATAATTGTTTAACCTTAATAATAACAAGGTGCACCTTCTTGTTCTACACATGAATTGTTATTAAACTAAAAAACGGCAGTAAATGCTTCTATAGTGCCTGTCAAATATTTCTTTAACTTCTTTACAACGCTTCACAGATGAGAATAGTTCATATACAATATTACTTGCGATCGTCGAATTGATAAATAAACCTTCAATGTTGCAGCTTGGATATCACTATCATTCTCGGTCGATTTTTTGTGATACCATAAGTCACTTGTCACGAGTAAAATGCTGCGAACATTAAAAGTCTGTGAAGCCATTAGAGAGTTTTTTGATTTGATATATATGCTAAGGTATCTGTCTAGATGTGAACGCTAGTACTTGTATGTTAGGTGCGATCATTGTTTAATAATAGTAAATTTCCTAAAATGAAAAGAAGCTGATAAATGTGTACACTCAGTTTATTCTTTCATATAATCTATTCTTCTAGCTAGGTTCTTATCAAACTTTTATTTATAGTTCATATGATACAAAATAAGATACAGCATCATGCTATTAGAACCATGTTAATTAGGGTTTATAAAAATGTTTTGTCTTACGAGAAATATTCATTTTAGAAATATCAATGATAAATATGTATTTTGAGCAACGGACGCCGTCTGACATTGCAAAGAAGTCTAGATCTTGTCTGATATCACTCTGTGAATAGTCTAATGAGAATCGAAGCCAATAAGTTATCTTGTGAATTAGGACAAACTTCTTTCTTCTAAAACTAGTTCTTATTCCTTACTATACCTTAAAATGAAAAAAATTATCTACGGTAAATTTTCTAGACAATCGACACGAATGTTCTTATTGCGCTTCTTCTGAACGACAAATCTTCGACTTTAGTTATGTTCCTTACGTATGATAATACCAACACAGTAAAACTTATCTCATGTGATTGTATGACTGGATGACTCATATGTTCTGAATTACTATTCCACTTCATATCGTAAATAATGGAATATACATTCTTATCTGAAACTCGGATATTTCATTTCTTTTTCGAAATAAAAAGAATATCTTGAAATTAAAAGTCATACAAATGTTTACAGTGTTGTTTTATACAAATCTGTAGAAATTTTTTATGTGAAGTTAGGCAGAGCCTATTCTGAACTATATTATTGTAGGTTTAAAATAGAAATATACACAACATTGTAATTTACTCATAAAATATTTTCTTCATAAAGAAAAAAAAATCGTTTTACAGGATACAACCAAGCTAATTGAATTTTGTCATCTTAAGAAAATTAATAGCTTAGATAGAAATGGTTTATTTGTATGAAAATAGATTGGTCAGACAATGATATTTAGATGAAATTATAATTTACTTACAACATATTATTTCTTGAAGAAGCTCACCTTGTTTCGGATAAGTATAAAATAAATTTCTGTTTCACCAAAAATCGAAATGAGATCAAGTAGTCTCTAGATATTTGCATGGCATTAATAATATGATGATGCATCGGATACAAATCATCCAGATAAAGTTGTTAAGTATTCCTTGTACAAAGTTTTGGACGTAATAAGTTACAATCACTGATTTTTTTAACGGTAACAACATCTTCAGAGCTTGTAACATAATGCAAGAAATAGTTAGAACATTTAGTGGCTCTTCTTTTAACGAAGATTAGTTATTGGCGGTTCGTATCACAACTTCGCTGTATTATGTCGCTTTTGTGCTGTATTGCAATGAAACACATTTGTATTCTACGGGCTTGCTTTATAATAAAATACGACCCGCACATGAACTTAGGCGAGTCGCATTATTTTTACCAGGATTCATGTTTTCACCAATATAACTTTGATTAACGATTACATATGACCACTTGCATGATCTCTTCAGTTTTGTTGATTAATTTTATAAATTATGACAATTAGCCTATATAAAAACATCGTTACTTCAAAACTGAAACGACAGTTTATAAAAAATACAGTTTTCTTATGAGCATTTTTATTTAAAACATCTATTATTCAGTTGTGACATATTGTTCATGTTTTTGACGAGAAGTTTCTACAAGAAAATTGCTGAAGTCATTGTTAAATTAAAGAAATCTTCTACTGGCAGAATACAGCGATTTGAATGCTACAAAGGTTATAATAATTCATTCTATTTTACAATTTTTCAGAACGAATGTATCTATGTCATTTCAATCATATAGATGAATATAAAAGCATCTATCTAAGATATTTTGATTTCTAAATATTGCATCCCGTTATTCAACCTCTACCACTACCTTATAGAAATACTAATGTAAATATTATTACGAGTTATGTATACGCATTCTTTTTTTCAGCAGGATCGATAACGTGCGACATCTATGATGTAATAATGTTCATTTAGAAACTTTTTCTATTGAAATTAAGAGATAGTTTTGATCGAATATCAAGAAAACACCATTTACATTGATTTTTTATTACAAAATACAATTTCTTCAACAAATAAATATATTTGAGAAGTCTAAATGACTTTTATATCTCAAGATGGCTGCCTGTATTGTAGAAAAATAAGTCGACAAGTCCACTATTTTTCTCCAACTATTGTTTTTTTTTTGTCAATACTTCTTGTCATTTGTTTTAGATTTTGTTTAAACTCTTAACAAAAGTAGTCTTAATCAATGCTCCGTGCGGCTCGTTTGTCCCATTCACAAGCAGGGGCATTGAATTTCGTACTGATTTCTAAGCGATGGCAACAAACATCGGCTTCATCTGGTTCGGGTACGACTGCTTCCACTAAATCGACCCCCAATTCAAGTAAAACTCAAAGTGCTACTAATAATCCTTCATCAACATTAAAAACGCAAACATCTTCCACGAAACCATCTGTGAATACACCAATCGATCGAACAAATATTCCATATAAAACAACAACAACTACAACATCATATATTCCTCCTTCTTCGTCGAGAACAGGTCCACCTCCTAATCGTAAAAGTAGTAGTGGTGGTACAATCGTGAAGGCTATCGTTTACGGAGTTACTCTTGGTCTTACTGCTACATTAGTGTACGCTGAATATGAAAATGGCTCGTTTCGTCGACAACTCGAATCAACCATTCCATATAGTTCAACAATCTTAGGTGGTCTTGATCAATTTATCGATCCTATTTTTGGTCGACAGAAATCTTTAATAGCAGAAGTATCGGAAAAAATGCCTGATTTAGCTTATGTAAAAGAAAAAATAACGGACAAAGATAAAACTAAAACACTTAGTGAACAAGTTAAAGATACTGCCAATAGTGTCGTGGAAAAATTACCTGATAAAGCTCAAATCCAAAAAACTGGTGCAAAAGTTAAAGATACTGTTGATCATGCTGTTGATCAGGTATAATTTCTTTTTTTGGTGAACTAAATAAAAAAAATCTTAAAGCAAGCATTTGTTATTTTTTATTATTAGGTTAAAGATGCAGCTCATAGTGTTCGTGATGCATTGCCCAATACAACAACATTAAAAAAAAATTTAACACATGCTAAAGAACAAGTTCAAGATGCGGCACATACAGTTAAAGAAACTGTCAAAGATGCTTTACCATCAGCTAAAGGTGAATCAGGTGAACCATCGGGTAAAATTGGTGATCCTGTATTTTTAGAAGAAGCTGGTGAAATCATAGTACCACCACCAATACCTCAAGATAAATACAAACAGTAAGTTCAATTTGAATGTAATATTTTATTGTCAAAAAATCAAATTAAAGCTTTTTGTATATTTACAAATAAGTTTCGCATTTTGATTATAAAAGTCTTCGACAACATGTTATTCATTTCTATTTATTTTTTTTTTTTTTATAGACTTGAAGAAGAAATCACTCAATTAGTTACACCTTTATCAAAGCAAATTGATGATGCTTTAAAAGCTGCCCATGAACATATTTCACATATGAAAACTATAATTGATAATCCACATATATCAACATCCGATCATGAAACATGGAAACATGCTGAACATTTACAAGAACAAGCTAAAAATGCATATGAAAAAGTAACTGATACTCTTCGTGAATGGAAAAATAAATTAATTGAATATACAACAGCAACAAATGGTGAAATACATCCACATGAAAAAAAACTTGATGAAAAATATCAAGAATTACAAAAAGAATATACAACATCAACATTTGTTAAAAATTTTCGTACATATATTGATGAAGCAACAAAATCATTTCAAAAAGAAATTGAAACAATGTTTCCAAGCGTAGCTGGCAAAAGTCCTTCACAATTGACTCATGAAGATTTACAAGCATTATTAGTACATGCACATCGTCGTATAGTTAAACTTCAAAATGATATAGCACGTATGCGTATCAATGAATCGGATTCAATAAAAGCAGCTGTAGATGTAGAACGTGCTGAGATTGATCGTCTTGTTGAAAAACGTGCTCAAGAACGTGTTGAAAAAACAACTGAACAATTAACTGAAGAAATAAAAGCATATGAAAAAAATCTTCGTCAACAATTTGATGAACAATTACGATATGAAATTGTTTTACAACATCAAGCATTAACACAATATTTAGCTGATGTTTTATCACGACAATATCAAGAATGGGCTAGTGAATATGAAAGACAATTAGAAAATGAATCAATAAAAATAAATTTAAATTTACAAAATCAATTACGAGCAACATTAGATCGTTTACATGCTATTGAACAAGCTATTGAAGCTAATCATGATAGTCAACAACGTGGTAGACAAGCACAACAATTATGGATACAAGCACAAAATATTCTTAATCAAATTGTTCATGGTACAACAACTGATAATGATATTGATATTGTATCAAAAATAGTGCCTAATGAAAAATTTGTTCAAATACTTGTTAATGAATTACGTAATGATGATTCACCCACAACAAATGAAAAAATTCTACGTGAACGATTTACACATGTTAATAAATTATGTCGTCGTTTAGCATTAATTGATAATGAACATAATTCATTATGGAATTATTTTCTATCATATTTACAAAGTTTATTAATTGTACGACAACGTGATGATTCAATATTAGTTGATGATGCTGTTGATCTTAATCGATTAAATACATTTACTGTTTTAAATTATGTTCAATCATATTTAGATCAAAATCAATGGTATAATGCATTACGTTTAATGCAATTATTAACAGGTGAACCACGTAATGTCGCACAGTCATGGATTAATGATACAAAAAATTATTTAGCAAAAAGACAAACATCAGAATTACTTGAAGCTTATTCAAATTCAATTGGACTTGGTACATTACCAAGAACAGCTTAGACGACATTACTATTAAATCATTCACCCATTTTCTTTTTCTGTCCTTTGTCTTTTGCATCTTAGACTACGTACAATTTATATATATTTAGAAAAAAACCAAACAAAGAAAGAAAGAAAAACGAACGTTAATAAATTAGATTTTAATTCATTTTTTGTTTTTCTTTATTTTAGTAGATAAAAACTAAAAATGAATCGCACGATTGTTAAACTTTTTTCATCTTCATCTCGTATTATACCAAGAATTTATGCATCTACAACAACATCAACGACTACACCAACAGCACATCACGGTTCCGGAAATGTTCATCATCATGATGATCATGGTCATGATCATCACCATCATCATCATGAACCAGAATTAAGAAAAACACAAGCATGGCGTCATCATTCAGGAATTCAATCGAAATACGAAAATCAAGCAGATGATCCTAGTATAACTTTTATGGCAGGTAAAATTAATCATATCAAGTTTATACATGCTACTAATTCGAAGATATAATTTTTTATACATTCTATTAGCAGAAGAAAGAAAAGTAGAAGTTAATATTTCCTATTCTGAAATTGACAAATATTAATATTATAGGTATTTACGAAAATCGATTTTAAAAAATACTTTAAGACTTTCTATAAATTCATATAAAGCTAGATATCAAATCAAGAAAATTCAAATTGGTTTCATAATTCCTTATCCATGAAGTTAAAAGACAAATGAAGTTTCATGAGTATTATACCAAAATCACCAGAAAACGACATTGCTGATAATGAAACGAATATGAAAATTGATGAATTTAAATATCCACTTCATTATTTTAACAGGGTTTTTTTTTATTGATTTTTCTAAGTTCTTGGATACTAGAATATATTCGTCAAGTCTCGCAATACTCTCTATCAATAGATCTAAGTTTTTCATTCGACTAGTTGTCATAGTGATTTAAAATTATAATTAATTTTTGTTTTTTCATTTTCTAGAACGACCAAATCATCATGATTATCGTCCTTCTTTGGGACAAGTTTCTCTTTCTCTACCCTATCGAACACAAGTATCTCTTCATGAAATGTGGCTTTATCATGCCGCTTTAATCTTTTCTATTTGGCTTTGGTTGTATGTTTCATGGCGTTTTCTCAAAGAACCAAATTGGTTTTTTGGTCATGCTCATTATCCTGAGATGTCAAAATTTACTGATGAAGAATTGGGTATACCACCAGATGATTTGGATTAAAGAAAAAACATACTATACTGTAGTTGTTAATTTTCTCTTTGTATTTTTCCCTTGTCCTTTTTGGTTTTACGACAAATGGCGCGATTTTGTTTTTCTCCTTCTTTATATCCAATCAAATTGCTCTAGCATTGCTGTATTTCTATTACAAAACGAAAACAAGAAAAACAAAAATTCAACAAATTCTATTCTTTATATTCGTTTAGGTGTAAAATATTAGTCTAGTTGATATAAACGAATGATATATAGGTTCGAATCCTAATCACTGTTCTATTGAACGGAAATAATATTCTCTGATATTTTATGCGTGCATACCCGATGATGAGAATTTATAATAAACATGAAAAATTTCTTGATTATTACAATCGATTAGTCTTCCTGAGGGATATTGCCGCACTGAATTTATTTTAATTAAACTTGTAGAATAAAAAACAGACTTTGTTTTTCAATTTGAAAGTTAATTTTCTTTTCAGATTTGAAATAAAACTTTCATGGCTCAACAAGTTGGTCGATCGGCAGCAGCCGCATCTCGTTATGTTGGAGCGAAAATGGATTGGAGTCGTCTATTAAAATTAAGCGGTTCCAATACAACAACTGTATCTAATCTTCAAGGTAAATGGAGTCAAGCTGCTGGCAAGTAAGTTAAGTATAGTGTCTTGTTTTTTATCTCTATCTATACATCTGTAAAATTTTTGTCTAGAATGAATGCTTTACCTGATGGATTACCTAAGATTGATTTTGATTATTATCGAAAACTGGTATCAGATCCAACACTTGTTGATAAACTCCAAAAAGAAGTAAGAATTAATTGTTTTTTTTTTATATTTTGATTAACATATATATTTTTTCTAGTATGAAAATGTCCAAATTCCCTATCCAAAAGATACGGCTAATCGTTTTAAAGAACTTGAAGAATATGCTAAAAGCGAAGTAAAAAGAATATGCATTCTTATGTAGTTTTTTTCCCTATATAATTAAATTTATGATTTGTTTAGGAAAAACGTGCCCAAGAATTTATTAAATTAGCTGAAGGTGAAGTAGAGAATTTACGTAAAGAGTTTGATCGATGGGATAATGTACCACCAGCTGATGAAGTTACTTATGAATTAGGTATGTTGATATGAAATTTTATTTAAATGATTATTTTTTACTTTTTTCGTTTAGCTTCTTTCTACATGCCTGAAGCTGTCTATCCTCGTGTTTGGAATAAGGATGAATTTGATAAATTAAAAGATATTCAGTTTTTACCATATGAAAAACGAGATTCATTACGTTGGTGGGTCGAACAAGGTGGTGAATTATTACCACATAAACATGAATGGGTTATGCCAGATGAAGCACTTGATCCTATAGGTGCTCCTCCACGACCTAAAACAGAAATTATTGATCAAGGACATGGACATGGCGACACCAAGAAAATAACTGCTGGTGCTAAACATTAATGAATCCCATTGATTCGGTTCCCTTATCTTTTTTCATTTTTTTTTGCTCTATTAGGATTCAGCCCAAATAAAATGTCTATAAGAAAAGAACACAAAAGTTTAGTTGAATCGAAATTTAAAAAAAAAAAGACGCATGTGTTCAATTTTATATAAGACAGTTTAGAAAGTTTATATAGTGTTCTTTTTGATTCAAATAAACTAAACTTACTTGTGATACTCATATTTAATTAATGGATTTCACAATAATAATAGGATTTATTTTGGCAGCTATTCTTAATCAACAAATAAAACATTCTAAATGTGATAACTGAAAGTTTTACTGTACAGACATTAAAGAATGAGCGAAACTATGCTGAACTATCGATGCTACATACTAAAGAGCTATTAACAAACTACATAACATTTTCTCTATTCAAAAAAATGAATAAGCTCATAAAATATGTTTAAGACCTGACTTTGTTTATCATCAAGATCATTCCGATGAACATTTTCATCAAAAAAAAAATTCAAAATAAAAAAAGTCGTTACTATCAGACTATTTGTATTGTTTACTTGCATATTATTCCGGTCTACAAAAGCAAATGACTACACAATATTGATTCTATCCATATAGATATACATTGTTCTTTTTTATTCGTGTGCTTCATTTATTCTGTTGACCATTATATTACTAATAATTATCATTTTTGCTATCGACGTTTGATATTTTTTGAACGTAAAAAAGCAGTTATTGATTGATGCTATTCTATGCAAGTTATTGATAATATAAGAATATAGAATTGTTTTTTCATAAATCATACCTGATTATAGATAAACACGAGCAATCTAGAAAATTGCTGATCAACATTTGATATTGATACTAACCAGTAGTTAAGACTGTATAGTTTTATATATAAGCATAGATATAATTCAGAAAAATATCAAATGAAATGTTTTCTATACACTAATTATTTATTGGTATTATCGTTTGTTTTACTTTTTGCACTGAAACATTTTCTCAATATGATCAATCAGCGGAACAAGTTAACACACGTTCGTTAACAGGAAATCCATATTTTACTGTACTTGTGATAATCAATGATCAATCTGAAAGTCAACACTGTTATTAAATAATTCGATAGCAACTACTTATTCTCTTTCGAATTTTTATAATTTTACTTTTCTGTAATTTATTATAAAGTTATTTTAGCTGATGACTGATCATCGACTACTATTACTGCCAGTAATATCAACAAGAAAATCTGTGCAGCTTTAAGCGACAATTCATTGTCTTCATTCATGACTGATTCATTGACATTGTGGAAGTAAATCTATGTTAATTGCAATATTTTTATAGAAGTTATGAAATATGTATGAAATTTCTTTTTAATATTGATAAATTGTTTAATATATGTTTAATTTTGTCATATATTACAAGTAGTGTATTCTTTCTTTATGATATTATCATTAATGAATGGTGTCACTCAATCAGTCAATTATCGGATCTTTCCATTAATTCAAATTGTATACAACACTCTGCTTTCATTTCATATCATTTTTTTGTTAATAGAACATTACGCTGTTTCGTAAATGTCACCAGAGCATTTAGAAGCAGCTTTAGATCCTATGGATAATATTCTTATAAACAATGCTTATACGATATGAATTGATGTTTTTCAGTTTTTATTTGATAAAATAGTAATGAGAAAATGTATTAATAATTATTTTGGTTAAAGCTGAAATACCGCAAATTAATATTATTTGTACAATATGCAGTAAAATCAATAGCATAAGGCAATTTGCTAAGTAAAACTAGCTTTGTATTGAAACAGATGCTTGCTATCCATAACAATAAAATTACTCCACTTTTTCTTTTGTTCAGTTTTAACACATTGATATAATCATAAAGAAAAAAATATTTGGTTCTTGAAACTTCTGACAAGAAGTTTGTAATGATTTTTCTAGAAACTAACTCTTCATTCTATTATTACAATAAAAATATCTGTTTAGTTTTGTTAAAACGGTACCACATATCTACGAGAGAAACAATCATCAAAACATACTTAAATTAATAAAAGAATACCTTTTCAACTCTTTGTCAAATTTAACTCAGGGACTTCAAAAATAAAAAAAAAATTCATGACTTTCATGAATTTTATATCAAAAACATGAAAAAAAATCGCATTTTGGATCATGAAACCGACAAAAATATGCATATATTTGAAATTCATTGATTAAAATGAACATTTTCATCAATTTTATTTCATGATTTTGATTTGTAATTAAAAGCAGGGCATTAAATTGATGAAAATGTTCATTTTAATAAATGAATTTGAAATACATGCATGTTTTTGTCCGTTTCATCATTTTAATACAATTTTTTTGATTTTTTAATTTCTTGGGAACTTGTCTTGTTTTGAATGAACAGCTGTTATGTTTGTGTTAACAGATGGTATTACGAAAAAAGCAAAGCAATGATATATTTGAAGACATCTATACATAAAACTGATGCACCGACATCTAAACAACAATTAAAATTTTTAAAAATAATAGATAAATCATTATAAGTAGAAATTTACTATTAAAAAAATTTTGAATTCTTCTTAGGTTATTCCAAAATAAGGTGTTGAATATTTTTATCAAATAGATATTAATCGGAAAATTTTCGAATTAAAAACAATCTTGTCCATCAAATTCTCTTTAGTTGATTTACAAATTAAAATTAAAGTATTTTCTGTTTTTAAAACCATGTGTATAAAGTAAAAAGTAATTAGTCAATAGTAGAAATTGACATGCTTAGATACATAAATTTTCATTACCTGTTGCATTTCACGTTTATTTAAACTATTCATTTTGTAAACACGACTTTTTTTCTAAACAGATAAATATGTCTCAACAGGTCTCTCATCAACATATGAAGATTGATCATCTTACAATTCTCACAGTTTTCAATAAAATATACTTTTCTCCATTTGTTTCTTATCATTTCTCCTTTCATCGAAAATATTTTTCACGTTTACACTGTATTGGTAGTAACTAAGCTAGGTCTACTATTAAGAGTGATTAAACAAACCAAAAAAAACATCAAACGAAAAATTTCATCTTATATATCTTGCAATGAATAGAAATAAACTTTTGTTGTTCATCCAATGCATGTCAAACAACAAATGTTATTGTTACTTCAAAGGATACATGATAAGATATCTAGTTGATAATACGATGAATTTACAATTTCTTTTATTATTTAGTATTATGAATTTCTATAATCTAAAAATGAATAAAAATATTCTGAATTCTAAATTAATCATGAAATGTATATTTTAATATATAATTCTATTCTATAATTACATTGAAAAATAGTGTTTATGAATAAGCGCTCGATCATTTTATATGTATATATATGACTAAAGATAATGCTTGAGTCATCATCTATCGATTGAATAACCCCACTCAAAAAAACAGTCAAATTTCGTCAAAAACTTTCTTTTTTTGTTGAAATTTTGCATGATTTCTACTTTCACATACTTGAGATACATGCTATTTTTAGACAAAGAAGGGAACAGTTTTTTCGTTTCTTTCTCTGTTAATACTTTTTTTTGATTGCGCAATCCAAAAATTCTCTGTGAACCCATATTCTATACATTTAGTTATTTTGTTTGTAAAAGCATGTCAAGGTGCAGTATAGTAAAGAGTCCTCTTTTTTTTAATTAAGCTTTGTTTTATTATATATACAAACACTTATATAAATAGACGTCCATTTTTAGAGAGTTCGTTGAATCATTGAATTTATTATACCTTTTCTTCACTTAAAAAGTAGGAATTTAAAGAAAAGAAGGAGTATGCGCTGCACTACATCCTGATATGTTCTTTCAAACAAATAAAAAATGAAATATATAGGAATGAGTCTGGACAAAGAAATTTGGTTTGCTTAATGAACCATTTTAGACCATTGTTTGATGACTATTTCTGTCAGACACCATGGTCTAGTACTAAAACTTTTATCATAGCTTTTCCACTATAGTTCCAACATATTCTCAAAATACCAGGTGATTTGAATGTACCTGGCGAGGCCTTAAGAATATCAATACAGATACTATTGTTCCATTAAATTTTATCAATAATATTTTTCACATTCTAAATGTACTTTGTAATAAAGTATGTCTCAAGCGAGAATGTTCTCAACTTTATTTTCGACTATTATTTATTGAAGTCTAATCTTTTGATATACATACAATTCGTTCCGGAATCTTTTTTTTTGATTTGATATATAATAATACTTATTTTATGGTCAATTAATTGACTGAATAAAACAAGTTGGACAGAATGATATCGTGTTTTTATATATTTATCTTTACACGTATAGAATTTACACATTTGTTAAAAGTTGATCTATTTGTCTTCTATTACAATGACAATTATCGCTATAAGGCAGTATCAATCACATTCGGGAATCATTTATACTAAACATGTCATCTCTGTTGTTCATCAATAATAAATCTTTGCTCTTCTTATGTTACCAATTGTAGGTCTCGTCGACTGAATTATACATATATAGATGATTTATTCTGTTTCTATACACATACATCAGGACATACACAAAGATGAACAAATGAGATCTCATGAGAGATAATATAACATGACAGGATATAGCCCATTTTTTCACTTCAACGTGACCGCCCCTATAACTCCTCGAGAAATAAAACATTTCATATCCGGAACTTGTCAAACGTCTCATTACTATTAAGTAATTCTCATACATTCATCTAGTGGCTATAAGGCAGATGGCCTCATTTAAAGCAATTAAAGCTTATGCGCAATGTGTCACCGTGCCAAATCTATTAAAAGAAAGAGAAGAAGAAGAAGAAAGAAAAAAAGAACGAAGAAATTTAACAACATTATTCATTCACTAGATCAAAAAACATATGTTCACAATGATAACAATCTTATTCCTTTATATATATTATATATGCACAAAGTCAGGTAAATCGAAGTATTGTCATCAGTCTTCGTTCGTTCTTTTCATTATTTTTATGACAAACAAACTATGTAACTGTATTATACATCTTTACAAAAAAGTCATTGTTGTAATGGCAACAACTGTTGACAACACTAATGAAAAAGAAAAGTTGAAAAAAAAATCAATAGTTCCATTTGAACTTCTTCGATTGATGAAACTAAAGAGTCCTTCATGATTGAAACTTGAAAAATGATGTAAATGTGCATATAGTGTGTATGTACACGTATATATGTATGTGTATGTCAATCAGTTACTTGTCTATGAGGTAGACACATTGATAGAAGAATGGGACGAAGAAATGGAAAGGAAACCTTTTTTTATTTGTTGTGCTCTTTGCATCGTCATCGGAGAGAGAACGAGGAAAAAAATAAGAAATAAAAATCAATTATTGAACATTGAACAGAATGATTGACACAATGAACGATGAGAAAGATAAATGAACATAGAATGTATCTTGATTGTTTCTTTATTTTATTTTAGAGATCATCCACGACATTTAAAAATACAAAAGAACAAATCAATATGAAAAGGTAGTTTGTAGATTAAACCAGTCACGAAATGAGAACGATGATGGTGACTTTTACTTTTAGATGATAGTTAATCGTCTACATTGATTGAGTCATGTGGAATAATCGATCATGTTATCACAATTTTTCATTGTACTTATATTAATTTTTACTTCTTTTAATATTATTCAAACAATTGAATTTGGATGTGAACATAATTCAACGACTTATCCAGTAGGAATAAACATTAATAAATAAATATATATAATTTTTTTTGTTTTTGTTTTTATTTATTTAAGATTGATACTGAATGGACATTATCTGAATCTTGTCAAACATGTAAATGTTTATCAAATAAAATTATTATTTGTCGAAATCGAACATGTCAAATACCAAAAGATTGTCGAATGGTAAAATTAATTAGAAATTAATTAAATAAAATCGTACAAAAAAGTGTTTCTAGGGTGAACAATTAACATTAAAAGCAGGTAGTTGTTGTCCAACATGTTCGCCTATTCGACGTTCTTGTCTCTATGATAGTACTGCAATACTTGTATGTTATCAATTATATTTCTTATTTAACAAATGACTTTTTAACCTTTTATTTGCATAGCACAATACAATATTCTATCCTAAATCATGTCTTCAATGTCGTTGTCGAGATGGGCAACTGTTTTGTGATGATATTTGCCATCAATCAATCTTACAAAGTATTGATTTCTAGGATTAAGATTAGTTTTTTTCTTTTTGTAGAAAAGAATTTAAGTTTTTGTCTTGTTTGATGAATATTTGAATGTTGAGGAGTACTATAGACGCGATCTTAGATATGCATATATATGCTTCACTAATAGCATTACTTTTATATATTTATTAGTATAAGATTCATTCAAAAACTACTCACTTTTGAAAAAACAGAAAAATATTGACAGCTATTAGCAGTGTCGGACTACTTCACTAGATATTAGTGGGCAATTATATAGATAAGTACCTATTCATGAAGTTAGAATGTTTATGTTTCAAAAAGTATGCTACACATATTGAACGACGTATTGATTATTTATTGAATAAGTATGTTGAATCAGACAACATTACGAAGTTTTCAAATAGTTTCATCTTTTTTTTTCTTACTTACATTGAGAATCGGTGGACCTAATTGGATCAGTCAAAAAAAACATCTTTAGAAAATTATTAATAACTTCTGTTCTGAGCAGCACAAATAGTTGAGTGACGGTTTTCGAAGTAGGGCAAACACTGTTCTACAGATTTATGTATCATTGATTAAAAAATCTTCAGCTGATATCGTACAACAACAATAATAATAATAGCGCGAGGGTTAGTTTTTATCCAATTCTGCACCATTTTTTTGTTTTGATACCCATATTTTATTTTCTTAATTCTGCCATTTATACGTAAAATGACGGTAGATTTTATTCAAAAAAGCTGGATTTCTTTATGAAAATAATCTTTAGTTAAGATACAACACACATTATTCTATTCTTTCAATCATGGTGCGTCGACTAGGATTCCTCTTTCAATAAAATTCTCATTTGTCTAGCTCGATTTTTTTATTGATAAACATAAAAAGTTTTGTAAAATTCTTTTTTTTTTGTTCCTAATTCTGTCGATAGCTTTGAATAAACGAAAAGTCTTTAAATATATTAATGACGATAATTGAAATACATAATTCCATTATAAATCTCAGAGCAAAATTAATATTCTAGCTAAGAGTAACATGCAAACATGAAACAGGAAAAGTATTTTATACTTTTCTTTTCAACAAACTAATGAAGTTATTTCATTGAGTTGATTTTCTTATTTCCATGTTAAATGAACGAATATTTAATAAGTTTTAATT
>CAJNOP010002562.1:0-16836 GCA_905250075.1 Rotaria sp. Silwood1
TCAAAAGTCTAGAACCAACGAAAGATAGCAAACAACAGTACTCAAATGGGTGGTCTTATAATTTTGAGCAGTACTGTATGTGTTGTTTCCATAATGGAGGGTAGACATAGAAACGTCACGAAATCACTAAACCATGTGCAGATGTCAATGAATGTAGCGATGATGTCGTTAATTAATCACATCTGTGGGCACCGTTTAAGGGACACAACCGTTTAAGGGAAAATATAAGCACCATTATAGAGGACATGGAATCATTTAATGGCGACCGATTTAGCACAAAAATCTAGCCATAAATAGAATATATGGACTTTTGAAAAATAAAATTATGTATTATTACTTCTATTTTTATCATAATATATTCATTTTTGAGATTTTTAAGATCACATTTAAATGTTCAACTTATGCTACCAATTTACTCCTGTATTTTGATTGAGATATTTGCTTAGTGCCGAATTCAAGTCGTGCTATGAGATAAGTCGACTTGTCTCATGAGATAACTCGAAATATTAATAACTTGCCAAAACCTACGATGCGACTTATCTCATAGGACAAGTCGAGTTATCTCATAGGATAAGTCGAAATAATACCTAACCGAGTAAAAATGCTTCAGTTCAAAGAAGCGACTTATCCTATGAGACAAGTCGACTTACTCTATAGCATAAGTGAAAATAATAAGTGAACCAGTATCAATGTCTCAATTGAAAATATTGACTAATCCTATAGGGTAAGTCGACTTGTCTCATAATATAATCCGAAATTTTGGCAAAATGGAATATCTCGATGACAATCTGCATCTATTTAAATTTATAAAAAAATTCTGTACTAAATTATTTTTTTCAATTATTGACATATTTTAATAAGTAATATAATACAACACGATGTGTTCCAAGTCATGTAACCAATCAGATTAAACATGTGTGCCTCTATAATGGTGCTTATATTTTCCCTTAAACGGTTGTGTCCCTTAAACGGTGACCACACGTATCAAGATAATTACAAAATGAAAAGTGGCCAGAATAAAAATATATTATATAAAACTATTATAAGCTTTGCCTAATTTTTCTGTGTAATTAGATTTTTTAAAGGGCCCATTTCTAAGATGGTATCAACAAGTGCATTGGTGGATTGTATTTAGAAATGATGAAGTGATCCATTCACGTCAGTCAGTAGATTACCACACATTAACCAACATTCTTCTTTGTGTAAAAAAACGCTTCTTTTAATGGTTTTTCGATAATAACATTTCTGTGTCTATTAAAAATAAAACTAATACTAAACGAAAAAAAAATGCTAATCAAAGACAACTATTTATTGAAAACAAAATTAACAATTGACACTGTTAGTCGATCATCATCATTCGAATCTGAAAATGAAATAATAAATAATGATTTATCACCATTAATAATGACATTCATACCTAAACGAAGCGATTGGAAAAAAGATAAATATAATATAAGTCTTTTATTTTTCCTTTATTTATTACAGTGTGTTCCACTTGGTATCGCTGGATCAATACCTTTAATCATTCAAACATACGGTACTAGTTGGTCTCAACAAGCAACATTTTCATTTGCTTTTTGGCCATTTAGTCTTAAACTTCTTTGGGCACCAATTGTTGATGCATTATATATAAAACGATATGGTCGAAGAAAAACATGGCTTATATCAATACAATATATAATTGGATTGCTTATGATTATGGTTTCATATCATATTAATGATATATTAGTTGCAACGCAAACATCAACAAATAATCAATCACGTATGTTTTGTTTTAGATATTATAATTTTTATTATTGAAACTTCAATTCTTTTTATTTAGATATTTATTTTCTTACCTTAATTTTTTTTAGTCTATCATTTCTTGCTGCTACCCAAGATATATGTGTTGATGGTTGGGCACTTTCAATGCTTTCAAAGTAAATGATATACAGTGACTTCAAACATTGTTTATACAGATTTGATTTCGATTTTTTTCCAACAAAGATTTAAGAAAAAATAACATTCTCTCAGTATTACATAAAATCCAGTGTTTTTAAAAACAAATCCAATCAGCATTCACAGCCTAAAAATAAAATTTTCTTTAGATTATACAGGATGACACAGTACTTATTTCTCTAGAGAATGAGATGTCTTCAAGTTCTACACCTCATTACGTTTAAAAAGTTTTCTACTGAACTACATCAATTTTGATAAAAAGCTTAAAGTTGTATATTTGTCTTCATTTCCAATAGGAAAATTGAACAACGAAGACTTTTAGACGTTTCTTAAAACTGATGTAGTTCAGTCGAACAATGTCTTGAAAATCTCTGCGAGAATCTCATTTTCTAGAGAAGTGGTTCCTTTATTATTCTGTGTAATTTATTTTGGAATTGTTAGTACTGAAAAGGTACGCTTCTTGGATTTTCTAGAGATCATGAAATTTTGTGAATCGTTATGAGAATTTCATTTTTTCTCAAATCTTTGTAGGAAACAAGTTTCTCTATCCAAACTACTATTTAAATTCTTTATGTCAGTTATCATTATGAAAAAAAAAGAATTTTCATAGAATTTTTTTTTGATACAGAGAAAATGTTGGTTGGGCAAGTACATGTACTTCTGTTGGTCAAACAGCTGGATATTTTTTGGGTAATGTTATTTTCCTTGCATTTGAATCGAAAGATTTTACAAATCGTTATATACGGCGACCATTAAATATGGAAATACAATCAACTGGATTAATCACATTATCTAGTAAGATAATACAAAAAGTTCTTCGAAGAATTATCAAAGATCTATGCTAAAATATCTTTGCATAGAAATTGTTGTTTTTTTTATAGGTTTTCTTCTATTCTGGGGGATTATTTTTGTAATATCAACAACATTAATTGCTTTATTAAAACATGAAATTGATGAAAATTATGATTCAGATGAACCTCATTTTGGTCTTATCGAAACATATAAAGTTCTTTTAAAAGTTTTTTGTTTACCATCAATTCAATCTATTGCAATGATTTTATTAACAGCTAAAGTATGATATAAATAATATATTAATCAATTTATGTGTATATTTGATTTGTTTTTTGATTATTAATTATTATCTAGATAGGTTTTGCTGCGACAGATACAATGACTGCATTAGAATTAATTAAACGTGGTGTTGCAAAAGATTCATTAGCTCTATTAGCAATACCATTAACACCATTACAAATTATTTTACCATTTCTTATATCAAGATATACAACTGGAACAAAACCATTAAATATTTTTATTAAATCATATCCATTTCGGTAAAATTTTCTTATTGTAAATTGTTTTTGTTTTTGTTTTTAATAATTATAAGCTTTCTTAATAGATTAATTTTAGGTATAATTATGGCTATATTTGTTTATTATACACCAACATTTCAAAATTATGATAAAACATTTCCTTGGTATTATTATACATCAGCTATTCTTATTTATAGTATACATCAAATATTTCTATGCAATATGTATGTTTCTCAAATGGCTTTTTTTGCTCAAGTTAGCGATCCGAAAATTGGTGGAACATATATGACATTACTTAATACATTATCAAATCTTGGTAATATTTCATGAATTAATTAATTAATGTAAATATTTTCAATCTTCATCGTTTTTTTCTTTAGGTAGTAGTTGGACTTCAACAATTGTTTTATATACAGCTGATTATTTAACATGGAAAACATGTTCATTAGGTGAAACTCAATGTCAAGCAGAGATTGAAGAAAAAAATTGTCATAAGTTAGGAGGTGTTTGTCGTCTGTCTATAGATCCGTATTATATTGAAGTTAGCATATGTAGTATAGTGGGTATTGTTTGGCTTCTATGGAAATATCAAACAATAGTACATTTACAATATTTATCAATGAGCTCATGGCAAGTACTAAGTAATCGTTCGAAAAGTTAGTTATTACTGGAGGATGATGAATCATCGTCAGTAATTACTGCATAATATTTTAAGTTAAATTATGATAAAAAAAAATCTCAATAATAAGATGATCTTAACATTCCAATATATATATATATATTTTTTTTTTTCGTGATGTGAAATTGTCACAATCTGAAAGAATAAGTAGAAATAATCATAATTGAAAAATCATTATTTTTATTTATTTTATTGCGTTACTTTTTACTTTTATTTTTTGTTCGTTTTCTTTTTTGTATATAATCACATTGTATCAGTATGTGTTTCTATTTATAATATTGACAATAGTGACAACATACAATATGACCCTTTGTTTTTGTTTTGATATTCTCAGTAGCCTACTTAGCTGCTTTATGTAATAAATGGATGTAGATCGAAGTTATTCAGATATATAGTGTCAGAATCTTAAAAGTGAAAGTTTATAAAACAAATTCTACAGCATCTTTAACAAGAATTCGAGGATGCTATTGACGTGGAGAACTAACAAAATCTATATATCGAATTTCAAAGGAATATCATACTGTACGTGTTATTGATTCCATAATCATTGTTTGATAAAAACTATTGATAAAATTATAACTTTCTTCTAAACTGTTTAGATCATCTCGATAGAACAAAATAAGATTTTTTTTGGCATTTTTCATCTAAGGGAGTGGGTGTGCGTGTGTTTCTAATTATACCCACACTCTACACCTACACCCGCACCCACACCCAAAGAAACCCTTCTTTCAAAACATTGACACAGAATACCTTTCTTCCACAAAGTGGTAGAAACTCCACGGATTCACCCTTATATGTTATCAAGGCAATAGCAGATAAACCAGGTCAATTTAGGTCCAGAAACATTTGTCGTCTATCACCAATCTGAAGGAATTCATTAGAGAGCATCCTTTCTCAGTTAATATACGAGTTGAAAAATATGATTATCTTGGATTCAGCTTTGAAAACGACGCTGGTAGTCCGTTTACACTGTCACGTGATAGTTATTTTTTCAAACTTTATCTTCTATCTGACACAATACATCGAGAGAACAAACTAAATACAAATCCAGAATTGACTTTTATACGTTGCTCAAGTCAAGGTGTTACACTGAATTTCAGAGTGCATGATAACTGTTTTATATCGAGCAAAACAATGAAAATTCGCAAATCGGAAATCGGTCATTCAGAAGATACTAACGGTTTAAACGCATCGCTAATAGAAAATTGGCAGCCAACTAAAAATTCTTATTATAGTAAAAAAGTTTATTGTTCCTTTTCTTTTTTTCATAATCTGTTTCGTCTAGACTTGACGAAATTTCAAATGCGTGACAATATGTTGCGTGAAAGCAGCAACGCCCAACATCATTGGCAACAAATGCTGGAAAAATTCATAGAAGAAAGACTTTCTAATAGTGTTAGTGTGCCACCTGAGGGTGGTAACGGGAAATGTCCCCATCGACCTCCTGCAGTAAATTAGATTTTCCTCTACCAAAGTTCCAGTTTTTTCGAATTTTGATCTCAAATTGGGAATCAGCATTAATCCTTTGAGTACAGGCGACGAACATGTTTTTCCTAATATCGGATCTATAAAAATTTTTTTATTCGAACCCAACTATATTATACCAAACTAAAGAACTCGGTGAGTTGAGCACCTTTTTGTGATGGAATTTGATCTTTTAAATGAAAGTGTGAAGAGTTCTGAGCGTGATAGCGGTAGAAATGACTGAAATTTTACAAGTCAGCTTATCCAGAACTCTTCATGACTTCATTTAAAAGATCAACTTCCGTCACAAAAAATTGCTCAGCTCATCGAGATCTTTGGTTTGGTATAATATAGTTGGGGTTTCAAATCAACAAAAATTTATAGGACTGATTTGCTATCAACCGTCCATGGTCCTTGTTACCATATAAAAATAATCCCGTACTCAATGGGCTAAATTCAACGTCTAATAATGCTAGATTAACTGAAATTTGATTAAAAAATTCGGCCATCCTAGGGTCTCCTACAGGTACCAAACAACAGGAAAAAATGACAGTCGGTTTTCGACAACAGAAAGTACCTCATTTTACTCAGACTTCGATGCTGATTCCAAATATCTAATTCTTTTTTGAAAAATGTCGTGGGCAAAAAATCGCCTTACCGCCACTTATCCTTTATCTTAGTCTACGGTTCTGCGTATTATTAATTTTGTTTTGTGTATGTGTGTTTAATATTGAATTAAACATTATTGTTCGAGAATTGTTTTATATTCTCCATTGAATGCTGTCGCAAAGTGTAAGTTGAAACATGTGCTCTTATAGAGAATAAAAGCCTTTATCTGCCGCTGCAAAGTGTCAATTCTCTGTTATCTTTATGCTATTACTTGTTATTTATTCATTTTGAAGGAGAAAATGATAACTATATAAAATAAATATGTTGATGTGCGCTTTTTGTACGACCCTACTTCATCGCTTATTACATTCTTCAGCTAACATATGATGGTCATGATACTTCTCGTTACATTACGAGTTTTCAGCTTTACTTCATTGTGGTTAGTTTTATATTTAGTACCATGCTTTGCTCTCTGTGATGCACCCTTGTCGAAGCGTTTATCTGGCTCTCGTCCCAATATCGTATTGATAATGGCCGATGACATGGGCTGGGGTGATTTGGGCGCGAATTGGCCCAATACTCGTGATACTCCATTTCTTGATTATTTGGCTTCCATAAGTATTCGCTTGCCAGATTATCACAGTGGAGCTTCAGTTTGCAGTGTTAGTCGAGCAACTCTATTAACTGGGCGATTACCTCAACGTACGGGTGTTTGGCACAACTTTGCTACAACTGCACTTGGGGGACTGCCTACTAATGAGACTATCATTTCGGAACTTTTAAAAAGTGTTGGTTATGCAACTGCTATTCATGGTAAATGGCATCTTGGACATCAACCTCCCTTTCATCCTTCATACAGAGGATTCGATGAATATATCGGTGTTCCATATAGTATTGATATGGGCTGCACAGATAATCCCGGAGCTTATCGTCCACCTCTTCAAGTTTGTCCTAAAGACCCGTCGCTTTATTTCGAACAAAAACATGAACATCCTGATGATCTAAGAAAAGTTATTGAAGCTGATTTAACAGTTGGTATACCACTCTATCAATGTCTTACACCTCGATGTCCTGATGATAACTGTAATAAAGAAATTATTGAACAGCCAGTTAATCTTTCAACTTTAACACAATCTTATATTGATAATGATCGAGGATTTATTCAAAGTAGTGTAGAAGCAAAGAAACCATTCTTTCTATATTTACCCTTGTCACACATGCATGCACCGCATGATTATGCACGCCAATTTAAAAATACGAGTGTGTTGCCAAGTATTTATGGTGATACATTACGAGAATTAGATTATCATATAAATCAAACGTATCAACTGTTAAAAGACTTGGATGTTTTAAATCATACACTGCTGATCTTTACCAATGACAATGGACCATGGTCTGCACAGTGTGATTTAGCAGGAAATCAAGGACCATTTACTGGTGTTTGGCAAGCTTTACCACTACCTTTTGGAGGTGGAGGAGGAGGCACAGCGAAGTTCACAACATGGGAAGCAGGACATCGAGTACCATTCATTGCACATTGGCCGGGCATGATTAAAGCGGGCACCGTCTCTAATGCCATTGGATCACACTTGGATATGATGCCTACTATTGCTAATCTTGCTGGTTTCACTTTACCGTCAAATCGTAGTTTTGATGGAATTGATCTTAGTCCAGTGTTATTTGATGGTTCTAATCAAGGTCATGAATATTTATTTCATTCAGATCACAATGGTACACTTTCAGCAGTTCGTTATAATCAATATAAAGCTTATTATATGACATATTCTGCGTATGACGGAGCATGTGGTGGTCAACAAGGTTTCATCATTTATCATAAACCACCACTAATTTTTGATCTTAGCCGTGATTTAGCTGAATCAACTCCAATAGTGGCTTCTCAATCAGTGTACAATGCAATTGATGAAGCATTACAAGCAAAGTTAAAAGATATTGCTTCAACACCGCACACAACAGTTGATTACAGAATAGGAGGATTAGATGCACGCGCTTGCTGTGATGCAGGACATATTGTTTGTCGTTGTACGAACTAAGGTGTGTGACTTTTGTCCAAAAACAAAAATAACATTGCAAGTAGACAAAGTACAGTGCACAGTAGAATTTGAGCGCACAGTTCTACTATACGTATCCAAACTCGCAAACTAAATAAAAATAGCCGATGTGACTAACACAGATGACTTAACCATACTCAGAAACATGGGAAGCCGTAATCTTGACTGAAATCTAAGAACCTTGTAAGAGTTTATAAGTGTGGGTGAGTGTGAGGCGTCGATATCTTGTTCATCCGAACACCCAACATCGACACCCACCCACACCTACACCCCAATCTGTATATTCAATTAGTATTCGTAACTGTAATCTTTGTACAGTTTGTTGTTCATCAGCTATGAAATGATTACATCATTTGTATAGTTCGATCTCTGGTTTACCTTCTCAATCGTTGCTCTTAACTTTTTACAATTGAAGAAAAATTAAAAATTATGTAGTTACAAATTTTACCTCGGTATTAGAACAAATTATATCCACATCAACCACATTTTATCTATGAAGCGAGACTGAGAAAAGAAAAAAAAATTCCGATCGACATGGATATAGGTGCTCCGAAGTTTACCATTCCATTATCGTTAGAAGGTGCATTGATAGTCGATTTCGGTTGTGTGGCTTGAACCAATGATATTCATGACAAAAATAATGTCGAAACAGTTCAAGAAAATGATGAGGAAGAATTTTTAACACATAATAGTTCATCTCTACCAAATTATGGATCATCCGACGAAGAAACAACATATCATTTAATTAACCCTTTGGAGACGGAATTATTTTTCAATTGAAAAATGGTTCTTTCACCAATTTATTGTATTTGGCTCAAAATGATTACATCAAAGCCTTATGAAAATGCATTAAGATAAGAGAGGAAGAGATCATTGCATCAGTGTATAGAGCAGAAACAAAAGAGAAGATCCGAGAAGCATCTATTTGACAAGAAGAAAGAGAGAAAAGATATCCATACAATGGCAACTGTAATGACTTATTATCTTACAGGTGATCACAACCTAATGAGGAACAAACATTTCCCTTACTGGGGAATAGGTGGTACAACCCTTGTACCACCGTTCTTAAAGGGTTAATACCATTTCAACCGATGTTGAATATTCATCTTTTTCACTCTCCGTTCGTAACATACAAATTGAATATTCAATTGATCTTTCACAAATTGCAGAGAAATTCAGTGTAGATTTTCTTGTTCAATGTTCTTTGAATCATTTATGGCCATTGATCAATATTTCAAGTACAATACAGAAGATGAGTCTTCATTTGAATTCAGCAGTTCTTCAAACTCTTTATGATTCTATACATCTTTGGTTTACATTACATTTATGAACAACGTGATCTCAAAGCAGTATTATCAGTTATCGGTTTGGCCTACAATTGACTTTCATCTCGATGAAATCAGTATCTAGTTGACAGACAAATTTCAAGCGTGATCCGACGGTTGAGCTTCCGACACTTGAGCCTCATATTAAAAGAAATTAATTAATAGCTTGGAATAATTGAACCATCATTTTTATTTACATTTAATAGAGCTTGATGAATAATACGTTATGGGTGGATTATGTCATGCTGTTGCACCAAAACTAATATTTGATTTGAATTCCACTGATATTGTTTCTTCAGGATTTGGTGCATGAACATGATCCGTAACTTTAATATATCCTGGTCCATCAAAACGTACACGAGCAGCACGGTCATTTCGACAACAATACCAAATAATTTGCGATTTATTTGCACGACGATAACGATAACCACTAAGTAAAAGTTGATCCTTATTTTTTGAAGATTTCACAATTGACATTGTTAATGATAATAGAAACATATACCAACAATGATGAAACCTTTATGAACCAAAGAAATATAATTCGAAAAACTTGTTCATTTCTATAAAGATGATTGACTTAGACACGAAAAATATATTAGCGAGTCATCAGTACCATCGAAAGATGTCTCATGTTCCCGTGCACTATTTTCGAGCAAATTAAGTGATCCAACATTAATTTCGTGTGTTCTATACTTAATCGATGAAATTTCAATTTTGTGAGGCTCAAATGTCGGGAGCTTAACTGTCGGCGCACTAACCTCAAGATGTATGTGATATTCGCATGCAAAATATCAATTTATCATTCACTAATACTCTTCGTTCAAACAATTTGATTTTTGCTCTGCAAACGTTAATAATTTTCGATTGTATGCAACAAGGTGAGACCAAATACAGTTTTTTACTCAAAGCTGATCAAACCTCCAATAGAAACAATAATTTCATTTGTGTTAATGCTGAATTTTGAATAATATCGGAAGGGACGGTGGCGTATAAGACTGGATATTAGCCCCTTTTAATTTCGCTTACAAATACCATTCAATCAGACACTAATACCATTGAATCATACATGAATCGATAGAAAAAAGTGTCCTGATCATTTTGGTGCTAAATTCAATGTGTTTTGATAAGATTTTGATTCTTATTTGGATCCTGCATTGACTACACTCTCAGTCATTAGTTGCACAAAAACACTGCTTAATATTATCATAAACCTTTTAAAGAAAAAAAGTTAAAAATTGACATTCACTCAACGAGTTTTTGATAGATCTATCATTAGGCTACATTTCCCTTATAAAATCAATTATTTACGATACTATTTTAATTGTAACTAGGTCAAAAAGAGACTGTCCATTGTCTACACAATAGCATAAGATTCCTCATTTTACATATGAAAAACATTTATCCGCTTGACTTTTGCAAAATAAAAATGCACACCCAAGTTCTCTTATATACTATTCGATAGAGCTTCAAAAGCTCTACAAAATTAGCTATTTTGAAGAATCCTAAAAAGTGAGCCACTAGGCCAAAACTATCAAATAATCATGTCTCCATACTAAAAAATCTAGATTTTGCTCATCTTTTCTCATATATCGAATAGAATTCTGTATTAGACTTTTGAAAATAGAAATACACACCCAAGTTCTCTTATATACAATTCGATAGAGCTTCAAAAGCTCTACAAAACTGGCTCTTTTGAAGAGTCCTAAAAAGTCGGCCACTAGGCCAAAGCTATCGCATAATCATGTCACTATACAAAAAACCCAAGATTTTGGCCATCGTTTGCCATATATGGGTGGGTGTGGATGGTGGCTATCTTGAGGGTTTGGCTGTATGGTTTGTGGGTATTGGGTATGGTTGGGCTTGCGTTTGGGTGTGGATGGGTGGGTGTGGGTTTTGGTTTGAGTGTAGATACGGGTGATTGCTATCTTGAGGGTGTGGGTGTGGGTGTGGGTGCGGGGTGTGGGTGTGGGTGTGGGTGTTCTTCTTCTAAGCCACACCCACACTCACCCACATACGAACCGAATCATTCGTTACCAATCTCAGACCATCTGTTGGAATTCAGAATTTTGAAATTGAACCATTCAAAGTAAACGATGGCGATTACGTTGGATTCAAGTTTACAGAAAATGCTGGTGGTTCATTCAGTATTGAATCTGCTAGCTATTATATTGAACACAATATTGATCAGAATATAGAGGAAGAACAAGTAATGCATTTCACTCCATGTGCCAACCATGGCATCACAGTAACTTTTACTTTGAATCATAAAGAAAACAGAGGCAAACATGTTGGTTGCTCGAATTTGGAAATGAAAGAGATGGACAACGAAAAAAAGATACAAGGGCAACCTCTAACCGTCGTGACTTTTCAACACCATGCGACAAAAACAAACCATTGATCACAGATAAAAGACGAAGACCAACTAACGCTGTTTCATTTAGACAAGATCTCATCAGTAAGAGATCGGTTCCAATAATTTCTAAACATTTCTTTTGTTATTCATTTTGTTAGATTTGACACCATTTCAACAGCGTGATAACATGTTACGTGAAAGCACTATTGCCCAAGACTATTGGCAATCTCTCATAGAGAATATTATGAGAGAAGAACGAGACGATTCAAATCGCGAGAAAAAAGCTCGATTCAGGCATGAACATGATTCAGTCAAATTGCAGAAACAACAAGAAAAACTCATTGAGCTGTTTGAAAAGACTATTAATAAAAATCAACATCTATCACCAACGAATAGTTTGAACTCATCCTATGGAAATTATCCTTTGTCGTGAACGTATCATCCGATTCTTCAAGTCAACCTTTCTTCTTTATCAAGATCTTAGTATGAAACATTATTCTTTGAAACCATCATAGCTTTTTGCTTCGTAGTTTGTTATTTTTTTAACAATGATTTCTCTAATAGAGTATTCTTTGAAACATATTTTGATATTAATATTAAAACTCTTTTATGAAAGTAAACAATCAGTATCCAACTTTCTAAAAGTTCACATTCTTTCATGAATCTAATAACAATGCATTCGTGTTTTCAAAAGTCTCTCATAGAAAAGATCTAACATACGAAAACGAAAACTACTCATATAAACAGAGTTCTAATGAAAGAAAAAGAAGCAACGTGGTTAAAACATAGAAGACTTATTACACTAGATAGCTATCACTTTAATACTAAACTTTTATTCTGTGAGGAAGTTTATATATTTGAGCCACGATTATAGTTTTGTATTGGTATTTCCACTTGGTGAAATACGATACAATGTCGAATAAAGAAATAGGTGCTGAAGATATAGAAATTCAATTCAATGTTCTCAGATAGATTATATGATAATCATAAGAACAATAAAAGTAATAAATATGTGGCTTATTCCATAGAAATTTAATCAGAATATTTTCTTTTCTATCAAGCGCTGTAGAACGTTTTTCACTGGTTATTTTAGTAGAAAAGCTTTTTGAATTTTATGGAGAAACAACAAAGTTATATTCAAAATATCAAAACCTCTAAAATAGATTTAGGGATTATATTTTTTCCGATCAAAAACCTATGTTCTTAGGAAATGTGGCGTGGGTGTGGGGTGTAGGTGTAGATGTGAGTATTGGTCAAGAGATGTAAGGTGCTCCGAATGCAAAAATGGAGCAAAAAATATTTTTTGTTGATTTACACATTGTTTAATAGACCACGTCAAGCTGATTCAGAATATCTACTTTTTATCGATTTTTGACCGAGTTTTCGGTCAAAAATGTCGAAAATACTGAAAAATGTTTAAAAGGTCAAAAAATGATCATTTTTCAAAAAAAAGTCAAAATTCATCCTTTTCTACTGACTGTACGTTTTGGAAACCACTTTTTTCACACTCAGCATCTCAAACTGAGTATTACCATGTGCGTTCAAGTGATATTGGACAAGTTTTGACATAGCCATCATGAGTCATGAAATGAATGTGGATAAGAAAATGGCGTGTTGACATCCTTGTCTCGCAAACCTATCTAGTTTTTTGTTTTAAAAATTTTCATCAACATTCATACACCATTCAAACCGTCAGCCGATAGGAAAAAAAAGTACGCATTGGTTTAAAATAATTTTCTGTCCTTGCTGAGAAAATCGATATTTTCGAAAACAGTGGGAGAACGCTTAAAATTTTCTCGGTATTTTAGGTTTTGACCACCAAAACTCAATATTCATGCAAAATAAATATGATATTCGGAATCAGGATAAAAATTTGCATCGAACCATGTATATCTTATCAAAAAACATTTTTCGTCAAAATTCAACCTGTAGGGGACCACAGGGAAAAATGGAGAAAAAATATCTGAGGGGAAGTACAGGCTGAATTTTGATGAAAGATGTTTTTTGATAAGATATACATGATTCGATGCAAATTTTTATCCTGATTCCGAATATCATATTTATTTTGCATGAATATTGAGTTTAGGTGGTCAAAATCTCAAAATACGAGCAGAATTTTAAGCGTTCTCCCACTGTTTTCGAAAATATCGATTTTCTCAGCAAGGACAGAAAATTATTTTAAACCAATGCGTACTTTTTTTTCCTATCGGCTGACGGTTTGAATGGTGTATGAATGTTGATGAAAATTTTTAAAACAAAAAACTAGATAGGTTTGCGAGACAAGGATGTCAACACGCCATTTTCTTATCCTCATTCATTTCATGACTCATGATGGCTATGTCAAAACTTGTCCAATATCACTTGAACGCACATGGTAATACTCAGTTTGAGATGCTGAGTCTGAAAAAAGTGGTTTCCAAAACGTACAGTCAGTAGAAAAGGATGAATTTTGACTTTTTTTTGAAAAATGATCATTTTTTGACCTTTTAAACATTTTTCAGTATTTTCGACATTTTTGACCGAAAACTCGGTCAAAAATCGATAAAAAGTAGATATTCTGAATCAGCTTGACGTGGTCTATTAAACAATGTGTAAATCAACAAAAAATATTTTTTGCTCCATTTTTGCATTCGGAGCACCTTACTACATCCATAGCCACACCCAGACCCAGACCCACATGCCCGAAAAGCCAACAACTCCTCATTGACCTACCTTATATTGGTAATGAAACTAAAATTCTAGCGAAGAAACTTACTGAATTAGCTCAGACTGCTCGACCTGGTCTACACATACAGCCAATTCCTCGTCCACCACGAGCAACAGGAACGTTTTTTTCCACAGAAGGATAAAATTCAGAAAGATTACCAATCCAATATTGTCTACATGATATCATGCTCTGAATGTGACGTCAGTTATATAGAAAAAACTGTTCGTCAAGCACTGAAACGACATCTTGAACATGGAGCACCACAACAGATTAAATCCTCTCCAAGTTCTCAAACGGATGTACATACACCACCAGATCAACACTTAAGAAGATCCGATTGGATTAAAGAAAAACCAAAAATTAATTATTCTCAAAAAAATGATGTCGCAGAAGATAAACACCAGATAAATAATGACGAACAATTAAAGAAATCAGCCCTTTATAGACATCATACTGAAACTAATCATACGATCAATTGGAAAGAATGGAAAATTATCTCAAAAGACATCAGAAGATATCGTTTATTAGTTCGCGAATCTTTACATATTCTACAGAAAAAACCTATTCTCAACCGGACGACTTCTTCTGCTCCTTTGATAGTATATTCTGAAGGTCTTCAAATATCTAAACCAACTGTTAAGATTAAATTAGAACAAGATAATACACCACATGGTCGGGGGGGGGGGGGGAGATATAGTCTAATATGCGCATATTAAACTATATCACTCATTAATAGTGGTGCGTATTCACCTGTCTATTGATAGGTCACTCTGTTTATTCATATATATTGTTGTGTTTTCTTGAAAAATGTCAGTGTAAATTTGTCTTGAAAATGATATGTGAAATATCGAAACGTCGACAATAATTTTATTTGTATATATATTTGTTAAATAAATCTCGCTGCTGTTAAATATTTTCTATCTTATAAATGAATGTATTAAAGATAACAATTTATTGTGCTTTGTATAAGAAGGGGGTAGGTGTGGATGTAAATACAATGCTGACACCTACACCCACCCACATATTTCATAGTTTGACTAAATGATAAAAATGTAATCTGATCAAAAATAAACTATAGAGTTATTAATGTTCATAAGGCGAATAATACAGTTTCCATCTTTTGATTTTAAAGAGATCTTCAGCGATCCTCTTCGATTTCTTCGAAACTTCTTCGAGAGTTCCCTGAAGGTCTCTTATGGATCCATGGACGACAACGCATGGTTCTTATGATATCAACTATGGATCCGTGAAGATCTCTAGAGATATCATGGATGATTCAGGTAGGTCATTTGGAGACTTTCAGTGATGAAGTTAAGAGTGTCCCGAGAATTTCTGAAAGATGGATGTATAGCGTGCTGGAATCCTCTTTAGGATAGTCAGAGGTGGACTGCGTATGATTTGACTTGGTGCGTAGTCGATTCAAAAAACATGGACTGTGAATGGCTACCTCTCATTTGCGAACATAAAGAAAATAAATTTTAAGTAAATTGAAATTTTTAAAATTTCGTTGGATTCAAATTTGATAATTTTATCAACTTTTTGTAAAACGATTAAAATTTATATTTTTTATCAAGTATGCTGCAATTTGTAGAGCATAAGAACGTTTTCAGTTAAATACAAAGAGAGTTTTTAAGGAGATTGTATCATAACTTCTTATGATAATTTAATATTTGTTCCAATGGTGGTGTGAGCGAATCGGACTGTGTTCGTCAAGAGAAGACGCTCATTAACATCTATATTTCTGAGCCGTCTTTTTTAGAACATCATTATTTGTATTTATGACGTTTGTCTATAAATGCTTTTACACCCTAATCAGTGATCTCCATTCAATGTTTGATTCCATTTTACTATCATACTATCATAATTATGTGATCTGTTCAAAATCAAAAACAGCTGATGGCATTTATAGGAACAATTATGTCTGACGAACTCTATAAATTGCAGTCAATTAAGAATACAAAAAGCACAACTATATTTTAGCGCACTCTACAAATTACACCTCATTAAATAAAAACAGTGAAACTCAATATCTAGCGAACTCTATAAATTTCAATAAGTTTAAAAATATACTGAAATTTTAATTTGTTTTAAAATTGTCATCCGTAAGTTTTTTTGAAATTTGAAAACCGAAAATTTCAAACCTAAGATCATTTGAAATTTGAATAATTTAAATTTAAAAAACAACTGAAATTGAATTTAACAAATTTTTAATTTCGATTTTATGTTCGCAAATGAGAGGACACGCTTTAATTTACTTATCTTCACCCTCATCCTCACTTACTGATCCAGAATCACGAGTTCAAAATGTATTTCTTTTATTCGTATTTCTGTTTCAATTCTTCCACACTTACTCTGCTGCTCTCTTCTCTTTCCGAGCGATTG
>CAJNOP010002563.1:0-16828 GCA_905250075.1 Rotaria sp. Silwood1
AACATTTAAAAAATTTTCTACCGAAATTTTTTCCGTTTAATTACATATTGATGATAGTGCGGAGTGATAGTTTATTGGTGTTGATATCAGTGTGGATGAGAAGTCTTTCTACTTCTCCATCCACGCCTACATACTCACCCACACCCTAATCGAAATAATAAGTGTAAAATACAGACAACAAAATGAATTAAGGAGAGCAATAATTAAAAGAAATATCAACTGACTGTCCAAAAGAATTTGATCTTTAAGATCGATTTCATATTTGTCGCAGTCGTGTTTCATGCGTTGATTATACGAATGTGATGTGTGCATCACCTACTAGACTTTCTTCTATTTTCGGAATCATTCTAATGAAGTTACATAACGCAATAAAGCAAACAATATCAAATAGATGAAAAAAAGACGTTGACTTACTGGTTTGTTGATAAAGCTTCGTAGTGGGTATGAAACACGTAACGTATTCTTTTTTTTATTAGTTTTTTGTTTACCTTTGCAGTAAAGTATTTTTTACGCTTTCTCTCCGTTGTTATGTCGTTGGTTTTTTCCTTCTTTTCTTTTCATGACACGCTCGAATGCAAACAAGTCTGTATAACTATCATACAGAAAATTGCATACTTTGAAATGTACAAACGCAACCATATGCATGAGTAATTCACGCATGGTAAATATTGCACATAAGATTAAAAAAATACGTGTATACCTTCAAAAAATATTTCGAAAGGAAAGCAAAATGTATTTTAGAGAAAGTAAATGATTCTTTATTTCTAAGTGCGTAATATTTAATGTCTATATTTATAAAAAACACACACAAAACTAAAAATTTCGATAATTACTTCCATCTTCAATTGATCTCGAGTTATTCCAACGGGGAAACAGCAGACTCCATGACTCCACTCTTGTATGCAGTCCTTAGTATTATTAAAATATGGTGCTTTCCATTTCCTCAATGGACTATTGAAAATAAAGAAAAAATATGATGCCAGTAATAAAAACGCCTGAATTTTTGCAGAGGCTACAGGATTCATTCAATAACTGTTTGTTCAAGAAAAGATGTTTTTGTTACTATTAATATCTTATGTATTTGTTGAAAAAATCAACTATAAAATGTAAAAACAATAAAAAAGACGAACATAAAAATCCAATACTTAATAATAAAGTTTAACTATACAAGAAAACAATAAGTGAATTACTAAGATAAAAAAACATCAATTTCATATAAAGTCTAACTATACAAAAGAACACTAAAAAAGTAATCGGAGAAGTACAAACAAGAAAATGTTCAGCATGTAAAAATTATCTTCTTCTAATTCTTTTTGCTGATTCTCTTGTGCTATTCGAAGATTCTGTTGTTTGAACTTTTCTTTTCACTTGTCTTTTAGTTTTTAATGATGATGATTGTTGCATAATGCTTTCATCATTATCTGTTGATATTGAGTTAGAACATGCTGGGGATAAAGTTGAATTTGATTGAGTTGTATCTGATGGTGCTATAATAGGTATAAGATTTGATGATGCGACTTGCTGAGGTACATTATCTGATGTTGTCAATGATTGTTGAGTATTTGCTGATGATGATAATGGTAATTGACAATTATTTATCATTTTTTGCAATTCAGGACATACATTATTTAAATTTTGAAGATGACGATATAAATTCGACAGTTAAAATTTTCCACGTCTTAATGTTAATGACGACCATTTTTCGCAGCAGCACTTTATGTCACATTTTAATGCATCACCTGGATCATTAAATAGCGACATAAAATAATGTTGACCTTCAATTAAAGATAATTGTGATAAATTAAATTTTGATTTATTGTTTTGGCACCACCTATTCAATGTATCAATAATATATGTTCTATGCTGGGTGTGGGTGTGGGTGTCACTGTTGATGTTAGTAGAGGAGCATACTCACACCCACACCCAGCCCCCCACACCCACCCCCCCCCACACCCACACCCACATCCACACCCACACACCCACATCGACACCCACACCACCCCTCGCATAGACACAAATGTGTCTTTGTTGTTTCAGCGAATCCAGTTATAGATCTCTTTGGCTTACGGCTAAATACCTGCAGATTTGAGAACGATACGAATTACCGTGTTTTTTATTAATTAAATTGTTAAATAATAATTTTGTTTTACTTATCAGGCTTTGGCTTTTCTAGATTACGTTCATCAGCGCCCTTTTTTTTGCGCCGTAAGATAGCATGAACCATTGGTCATTAAAATCAACCAGTTGCTCGCTTTTATTTACGTTCTTTATTGTGGGTGTGGGTGTGTGAGTGTGAGTAGAGAGAAAATGCCCACTCGACACTACATCCATACCCTAATGTGCATCAGAAGTTTCGTGATTTGTAAAAATTTGAAAAAAATTGAAGTTTTTTTCATAGTATTTTTGTCAGAGGTAGAATCGATAAAACTACAAGGATGAGCATTGGCTAGAGCTGAGTGAGTATGTCGTTTAAAGATTGAATGGGACTTTGGTTGCAGACACTGAAGAAAAAGTAGATAGTGGCTGTTCTCAAAATGTCATCTATGTAGATAATGACTTACCCGGCAATGATGGTAACGCCTATGGTACATGTGAACCTGCTTGTACAAGCAGATGTGCAGCTTGCAAGAGTACATGTGAAGGTCGTGGTAGTTCCCAAATACGTAACGCCCGAGCCAACGCAGGAGCACTGACACGTATAATTGTTGCTGGGTATTGACGCTGTCAACATTGAAAGAATAAATGAGATGGCGGCGAGACTATCTCTCTTGCTGGCTGGTTCTTATTGGCAAATGGGCACTCTGAAATTTGCGCTGGTAAACTGGAAAGGACGACAATTTTTCTGTGTAAGCAACTGAAGAAAGCGATACTAGCTTGAAATATCTGCTCCTCCCCGTGTATGTTTTTTTTTAGTATGTCAGACGCACTTTTTTTGGCTTGCTCCAGTGTACTACATGGTTATAATGGAAAAATTTATCAGTGCAATCCCTTTCGGCGCTAAACTGTGGAACTCACAACTTCTGTGGCTTCATTATACTAATACAACATGCACAAATTGAAGAATCTATAAAAGACAACAATTCCTTTCCAATGATATTCGATTGTCAGCAAATGCTCTATCTTTTTCTAGTTTTGCATTTCAAACAGATATTTTTTTTCTTTTTTTTGGGCTGGTACTTTTTTTTGTGTCTTGCTGTTATTCGCTTGATATTTATTTTCTTTCTTTTTATTTCATTTTCACAATTGATTATTATTAGTTTGACGATTGATTTAGTGGACAAAGAAGTTTGTTGTACACATTCATTATATATACAACAGATCTTAACGATTTATTATAGATATCGATGAACTCAGAAGGGCTGACATTGATTATCCTCGAAACTTAGAACTTAATCAGTTCATGGTTTTGTGGTGAGCATATGACAGTTATGGCAAACCAAAACATCATCCTTGATATCTATCATATAATCATTTATCCACGCAAAAATCGGAAATTGTGTTATTTGGGATATTGAAAAACGAATTCCAGGCATTTAAATTTCAAGAAAGATTCTGGAGTGTTCTAGAACCTCCTAAACCTTGTTATGAATGCTGTTCAGCCCCGTTAACGTCGGTTGCTAAGATCTGTAATAGGAGGAGGAAGGAAGCCGTAAAAATCTCGATTAAAACTTACACTCACTATTTTCTTTGAAAATATATGCGAGTCCCACAAAGTAATATGCGAAAACAATGATCGTTTACTGGAAATGCCTTAAAAAGATTCGTTTTCCAATCCAAGCATGTTTCCAGCAATGTGATTCACAATGCCAGTTGAAAAATTGAGGTCTATAGACGACTGTATAATTTGAAATATGAAAAAATGGGATGATCTCACACGATCACAGCATACGATTATCGTATACCACGGGACATGGCCATTCATTCCTGTCGTACAGTCTAAGAAATCTGGACGAACGTTGTTTTTTTTCCTCTGCCATAGACAGAACATGTTTCTTCATGTCACACTCATAACAAGATGGCTGATCGATAATAGCCCAATCTTAAAATTCACCAACTACTTCTGCAGCTGCTTGAAAAAGACCATATATTCGTTCTGCTAGTAGGAAGTTTTTGATTCGCATCTCTTTTAATGACAAAAGCTAGTAGCACTTTTATCGTAAAATTATTTATGGTCCAGATTATCGGATAGGTCTTGTCGATATCGCATCTAGTCGATAGGTGTGGAGAGTAGGCGTGGATGTAAAGTAGATCCACACCCATGCTCACAGAAGCTAGACCGAGAAGCATTCGTTTTGATCGATTCTTGTTTACTAAAGGGATTTCTTCATCTTTGAAATGTTCTCTCGTCTTTAGAGTGGGTGTATGAGTTCCACATTTTAACTGAATTGGGGACTCTGCTCAAAAGCCTTTTATTTTTGTCTTGCTCCAAAACGGGAAAGAAAATGTTTGTGAGCGTTCTCTCGATTTTTGCAAATGTTTTATTTGTCCATCATGGTCACTATGACATATTCGATGGTGAATAAGTAGATATGCATGGATGAATATGAATTATGTAGCTTCATGGTGTGTGAAACATGAATGATATAATGAGCGCTATAGGATATAGCGAGTTTGGACCCATCCTTCCCAAACAGATCATGATAGATGCGTCAAAGCGTCTATCGCAGTTTGTAATAGTTAAAGCGGTTTCCAGCTGCGTATGCCATAATTCCGAGGCATGTTCAACGCTCTAGCCTTGAGTGTACAACCCACTCGGGGTCAATATTGTTTGGTTTCTTGAGCATATAGTTAAAGCGGTTTCATTGTGTTTCACATTTTAATTCCTCTGCGATTACTCTAACAGCTTTTCTCGAATAAAACTTGATTTCGTGACAAGCACAAACACATTGTGGCACCATTATTCCATAAATATCAAGGTATTTATTTAACAAAACAGACCAACGGTTGGCTATGCTGAGCAGTGCGAGGAATCAATGGATGATCCTCGAAGCATGGTTGAAACGCGAAACCACAGTTGTTACGAGGAGCTTTGCTATATGATCAAACAGCTAGTGTTTTTTTCTGTGACAGGGTCTTAAAGGCGAGCTTGAATAACAATATGAACTAATAATGAAGATCTCTCATTTTTACTGTATTTGATAGAGAACACTTCGGGGCTGTGTGAGTGACGAAAAATTGAAATCGAAAAGATTGAGTTTTGGGGATCACGTAAAGGGATGTGCCGTCAAAGCGTATCTAAATTACCTTACTATGATCTCAGACTTTTTAAAATTCTGCAAACTTGGGAGTTCTATACCTTTTCAAGTACTAGTGCAAAATTGTGAAACTTACCTCACATCACTATTCTTTTCGTGTGACCGGATCACGAAGTATTAGGGTACATACCTTCCTGTCTCAGACCTTGGGAAGTATCTTTCTCGCTGAGACATTTTTACGGAGCTGTTGTAACATTTCTGAAAACATGGACGACTAGGGCAAAAAAAAATAGAAGCCCGTGTAGGCAAGATCTTGGATGTCGGAATCTCGAGCGAACGAGATATTATAAAATCACTGGTGAGGTGATTCCTTCTGCTATTATCTGACTGTATATCCGTGCAAAAAAAAACTTATGTATGGATTTCGAGAAGGACGTTATCTCCATCCCATTGCGTAACGATTCGTTCATGCTTCGCTTACATGTCGCCATTGTGAGTGTAGTAGTTATGGACATGAATGTCGTTGAGGAAGTGGCTGTTGTTGCATCTACCGTGTTTGATATTTGTGCTTTAGGTAGTAATACCGCCAAAGGGACAATGAGAGCTGTCAGAAGACTGATCGCGATAATAATGAGTACACCAATACCAATAAACTTTCGATTTATTGGTGAACGAACAGAGATGACGTCGGACTGTGAAGAAACATTGTGTCCGCCATCACTGCAAGAAAGACCAGTCTATAATAGTCATTTCACATCAGTCACGGCTAAGGATCGGTATAGGTGTGGATCGGTGTGGGTAGGGATGCCTGTATCTGTGGGCGTGGGTGTCGATGTGCGTGCGGACGTGGCTGTGTGTGCGGGTGCGTGTTGACGTGAGTGTGTGAGGGTGCGTGTGGACTAAGCGTGTGGACATGGGTGAATAGAGGATACGAACCCACATACCCTCACATACACTCACTCCGCACACTCACACCTCATATGCCACAGCCACCCATACTCACACTCACATCCTACATCCACATCCACATCCACACTACTGGATTGGATCGATCAATGTGAATGGTTTAAACGGTTGAAATCTATTTTACTATGAATGAAAAAAAAAACATTGTTATGCCATCCATTTTTAGTTCACTGATCAGAGAATGAGCCTCATGGTATCTTCATCAACCGAAAGTTGACAAAGAAGAGATTATTCAGGGAGAAAACTAAAAATTTTGATGGTAAACTCAGAGAAACAAAAACCGGTTATAATGACGTTTAAACGCGTTAAAATAGCAGTTTTACCGTTTTAACATGTTTAAACGCGTTTTTCATATATTTTCCAGTGGATTTTCATTAGAAACTATAAAAAACGGTCTCATTTTGTTACTACGAAATCAGTCACATTTAACTCTTTGAGGACGGGTGGGTAAAAAATGACCCATCTATTTTTCAGTAGAGGAAGTGTTTGCTTTACCTTAAACTATTATGATCTGTAAGGTAATAAGTTGCCTCACCTGCCATCTGATTCATATCTTTGTCCTCTTTCTTTCTGTTGTTTAGATCCTTCTGACATGTTATTCCTTCTTTCTGCCACTGTACAATGACGTTATATTCTCCCCCTCTCTTTTCTTGATGTGTTATCATAAAGTTTTTATGTAATCATCTTCAGCCAAACACAGTAAATTGATTGAAGAGCCACCCCATGTCGCTTCTTTTTTATTAAAACCGTTGGTTAACCGCGGTTTGTGAAAAAACCGCCGGTTTGACCGGTTCATTTGTTTTTCATCAGTTTTCGACCGATTTTTTGATAAAATTAATATTGGTCTTTCTAAGAACATCATTTTTTACTCAAAAAAACCAATTTAAGTCTCTTTTAGTGCATTTTTTTAGATGACACTACAAATTTTTCTATTGGTTAATGTTCTAACTTATTGTGATTTTTCTAGCGGCATCTTTAATGAAATATTCAAACTCGTAAATTAAGCAAAATTAGCCGATGTGGCTAGTACCGACGGCTTCAGCGCGTTTACAAATATAGGGAAGCGTGATTTCGACTGAAATCTGACAATTTTCTAAGAGTTAAAAAATATTCATCCAGTGAGAAATAAAAATATATCATGAAAAAGAACCGCCGGTTAACCGCGGTTAACTCCAGTTAACAGAACGGTTAAGCGCCCAGTTAATCGGATGGTTAACCGCGGTTAGCCGGCGGTTTTAGACCGGTTTTCGCGACATGGGACTACTCGATTGAAAAAAATTCCGTCCTCAAAGGGTTAAACAAGAAATTTTCGTTTTTCTTTAGATCATGTGAAATTGACTGAAAATTCTTCATTTAAATCTTTTAAATATTATTTAAATATTTTTCTACACTATAATTGCTAAGACACATTTGCCTAACTAAAACTGAAGTAAACTAATCGTTTGAAAATGAAAAAATATTTTTGTAAATGAATTGGTAGAAGTTTGTAATAAATATTTTTTATTGAATACTATTGACTAAAAAAATATCTGCATATGAAAATATATATATATTTATATTTTTATCCATGAAACAACATTTTGTAAACATAGCGTTTCAACGCCAACTTTCAGAGCAAAAAAGGCTATTTTTCTGTTTAAACGCGCCAGTTTTGACTCGATACGATCAAATGCATCAATATTTATTTGTAACCCATTTAATGGCATTATTTTTATTTGAGACGCGTTTCTTCACTTTAAAACGCTACCTAAAACTACTGTTCAAATGTGTTCATGTTAATGAGTCTTTTGTATTCAGTACTCGCAACTCGAAAGCAATTTTTCACTGCTATTCTACCGCACAGAAACGAATTTTTCATAAGCGGGCTATAATGCATTTCTTTATATAAGTTTTCTTATTGAAAAACGAGTTTTTTTTAGAGAAGTTAAAATATTCACATTTTTATTATGATTCAAAATGCCGTTCTATGATACAAAGTCTGCTACCGTTTAGACAAACATTTTGAAATATCAGACTCAAAATTACACCGTTTAAATGGACCCGTTATAGAGATAAATTTGATGAGTACCGTGTAGTAGAATGCATTTTAATAGTGAGAAACAAAGAAATAGTATTGTAGCAAAAAGAGCAAATCCAGATGAATTAGAACGAGTTTAGACTGATTGAAAAAACTTCCTTCGGTTAGTTGCAAAAGCTACAGATAAAATGATTTCGCAATGGCAACTCAATTAAGTTTTTTTTCCGTGAAATGATTCATCAAAGATTTCTTTTCTTAAGTTTGAACGAAATTTCTAGTGATCCATGGTTAGAATATTATTTCTATGATATGCTTCATTCAATGAAAGAGCTTGCATTCGAAAAGAATAAAATAGTACATGTTTCTTCATTATTCTCACAGTACTCGACTGAATTTTTTCCAGTTATTGGCTCTTTTTATAGGTCGTTGAGAAGTGTTAGTTGCTTTTTATTCCTATAGTGGCTCAAATATATATACAATTTACTTAACAAAAGACGCGCTTTAACAGTCATGGTCCTTTCGTTCTCCTCAAACATAAGTTAAGAGTAATACAGATAATAACCATTGCTTTTCATTTTTATAGTCTGTTTTGTTTGTCTCTTCATATGATTTCGTATCTTCTGTGCCTTCAACAATCAAACTCATGGATGGTGAAAACATGTTTGTTTCTCTTTGTTTTATGTCCCTTATATTTATATATAATTGATGAACTCATAATGTCTTGCCATAATAAAGTTGAATGCAGCTTAAAAAAAGAAATACAGAACATTTTTGACACAAATCCTTTTACAAAAATATTGGTGTTTTTCTACTGATTAATTAAAAGATTTTTTTCGATCGATGTTAGCCTTTCTCTCACAATTTCCTAAATTAATTGATAGATGGCGCTTATAACGATAAATGACACATTTACATTTGTTTCTCAAAGATATTAAGTTTCATTCAAGGAAATTCAGATTATTATCAGAAAAGAAAACAATAACTCATAGAAAATTTGTATAATAGAATACAGATCTAAGAATAAAGCTACAGTGACATAGACATAGGGATATGAGTATCGAAGTATAGGTGTAAGCTGTAAATATATGGCTATAGTTATAAGAGTATACTGATAAGCATATGGATATAGGAGTATAAGGATAAAGGCATTGATGTAGGGATATAGAGATAAGGCTATCGGTACAACGGTCAAGGAGTAAGAGCATATGTGTTAGAATATATTTGGGAGGCTATATAGATAGGGATATACATATATGACCGTAGGAGTCAGATCAGGTATAAAGGCATTGAGACGAGAATATGTATTAGGCTTTTTGAGTAGGAATATAGTTATAAGAGTACAGATTTAAGGCTATATGGTTAACGATATAGATATAAGACTACAGAGGTAAGAGTAGGAATGCATTAGTCCAGTGAGACAGGCTATCCAGTCTCACAGAGTATTTAGCTCTACCGGATATCCAGTAAAATAACCTAGAATTGATTCGGTAATTAGTATTTCTGCTTTTGACCGAAGGTAATCAGGTCGAGGAATGCGAATCTGAAATCAGAATTTCAAAATTTTGAGTTTGACTTTTTTGCAAAAAATCTAACTTATTCATAAAAACCCTTTTTTTAGTGAAAAAAGTCAAACTCAAAATTTTGAAATCCGGATTTCAGATTCGCATTCCTCCACCCTAAAAACCTTTGGTCAAACACAGAAATACTGATTGTCGAATCAATTCTAGGTCATTTTGCTGGATATCTACTGGAGCTGGATATACAGTCCGACCGGTAGCCCAGTCGGACTAGATACCCAGTCAGACTGGTATCCAGCCGATCGGTCGGGACTAGGACTGGTGCATCCCTATATAAGAGTATAGATATAAAGCGTTAGAGTTAAAGATATCGGTATAAGGCTATTGGATTAAGAATATAGATATAAGACTATAGAGGTAAGAGTATCGATATAAAGCTATAGGAGAAAGGACATAGATATAAGAGTGAGGGCATAAATATAAGGCCTTAAGGGTAACGGTAGAAGTATAAGAGTATAGATGCAAGAATCTGGTGAGAAGGGTCCAGGTATACCTGTACCCTTATGAGAGAGTCAATGTGGGAGGGGGAATAGACAGGGCGTGGGTGTAGGTGTGGGTGAGTGTGGGTGTGGGTGTGAGGCAGTGGTGGGCACGGTTCGGTTCGGCACTTTTCAAACCAATCTCGGTTTCAGTTCGGTTCGATTCTTGACCTTGTCGGTTTCGGTTCGGTTCGGTTTTTCACCTTATTGGTTTCGGTTAGTTTCGGTTCTTGTCGAAATTGATGCAGTTTAGAATTTTTTTTTTTGAATATGTGTTTTTGTTGTTTACATTCGTGGAAAGTTGCAAGGTTTTTCAGATAAGTGTATATAGATGTAAAGCAAAAAAATTAACCATCAAAAGATGTCTTAAATAGCAACGAATGTATTCATAGATTCCCTACAGACTTTCTTTATTCATCCACGGATTACAGAACTTAAATAAATGATTATATTGTTAATGTATTAAAACATTTAATGACTTTTAGTGGTGATCAGGTACATCAAATTTGATCTAAAATGAATATTTCTCCCATATTAAACATGCATGATGTTATTAATTTTGATTCCTCACCACATTCGAAAGATATTCAACTAACCAATTTCACTTTTATTTCATCTGACTTATCAAATGTGCCTTGATCTTTTTCACATTTTTCAGCAGAAAATATTATTTTAAATTTAAAGTTTATGCAAATTTATAGTACTTAAACTCATTCGAGCCCAAACCAGAGATGAGCACAGGACAAGATTTTCTCTTCTACCCTGTCCTGCTAGCTATCTCGATTTTCACCAGTGGTAGCATAGGACAGAAATAAAAATCTTGTCGTGTCCTGTGCTCATCTCTAGCTCAGACACTTAAGTTGAAATGAAGATTATAGTCTTACTTATCTTTAGATGAGTTTTAAAAAAAATCATTTTCGTTTCGGTTCGGTTCGGTTTTAGAAATTTCGGTTTCGGTTCGGTTCGGTTTTAAATATTTCGGTTTCGGTTCGGTTTAAATTTTGAAAAACTCGAACCGTGCCCACCACTGGTGTGAGGTGTGGATGCGGGTGAGAAGTAAAATAGGAAGCACGCCCACACTGCACCCACACCACCCCACATCCACACCCACACTGACACCCACACTCACACCGACACCCCACAACCACACCCCGTCAATATGTTTCAGCTATTTTGGTGGTGTAGATAACTAGTGGCAGAGCCAGAAAAAATTTCTAGAGGGGGCTGAGTCCCTTCAGCTCCAGTTTTAAGGCTGAAAATAAGTATAAGAGTGAAGAGCGCGCCAATTGTACCGTCGAATCCAGCTAAAATAATTGTTTATAAGTCGAGTTCTATTCAACCAATTTTAATAATTTTTTTTCGATTTGTTGGTTTAAAGATGGTCACCCACTTCTGGAAAAATCAAGGTTTCAGCTGTTATAGTTTTCGAGAAATCATAGTAACAATATTAAATACCTAGCTTTCCCACGCTATCTGGCGGAAGAAAATCATTTTTATTATTATATTGCGATTTTTTTAAAAACTGTTCTTTGTAGCTAAACTTGTAGAATTCGTCAAGAGTTATCAGAATATGCCTTTAGATTTAGCTCTAGACAGAGTTTTATGAATGAAAATCTATCAACAATAGGCGTTAAGATACTCTTCATTTATGTGTAGATCGACATTAAAATCATTGGTATTCCATTTCAAGAAATTTGATTGGAACCAATTTGATAGAATATGAAAGAGACAGGAGGGGAAAATAATTTGGCAAATAAAAGATGTTTGTTTCATAAGCTTCGTTAATAAAAAATTTCACACAAAATTAAAAAAAAAATAATGGTCACACTGCATGTAAGACGCCTTTTTAGCTGATAAGGGTTTGGTGGAAAACGTCGAAAGAAAAAATAGGAAAATGACGAAAAGGAAAATGTAGAAGATGAAATATCGAAAGGAAGAACGTCGAACAGGAAAAACAGGAAAAGCAGGAGAGAGGAAAATATCGAAAGGAAAACGTCGAAATACGAAATGTCGAAAATGAAATTCTTATGATTCTGATAAAAAAGAAGACATTTTATTTCAATATATAGAAAAAAACAAGAAATAATAATAAAATTACAAATACATGTTTATGCTATTTTTCTTGTCGTTCGATCAGTAAAGTTAATCTAGCCAACAGCTCTTTTGAATTTATTTCACCGCCGTTGAATCTAACATTCAATGTTTCAAATCGTCTTTCTCACGATCATCGTCACCCCTCATCCTCACCCTCTAGGTATTCTATCGCGTTCTTTCGAACTTTTTCGCTGTTATCCTTTTGATCTTTTCCTTCTTTACATTCTTTTCTTGATGTTCTCTCTTTCGCTGTTTTCATCTTTTACATTTTACTATTCGACATTTTCCTACGTTTTTTTCGACGCTCTGACTATTCTACTTTTCCTTTTGTACGTTTTCCGCCTTTCCCGCTGATAATATTGTGAATCTTCACCATATTACAGGGAAGTGCATGGAAAATAGTATATTCATATACATTCGACGTAGCTCTATTCAACACAACACTTGGTTTTTTTTTTCTATCATTAGATTTATTTTTATTGATTTTTTTTTCGCGAACGGTACAAATGGTGCGCTTTTCACTCATACTCCTCCGTTTTAATGGTAAATCGATTTCATCCTAGAGGGAGCTCAAAGGTTTCTAGAGGGGGCTGAGCCCTCCTCTGGCCCACCCCTCCTCTGGCCCACCCCTGGCCCCGTCACTATAGATAACATCGATCAAAAAGTTCTCAATTTTTTCAAACTAAACTCTAGCATTCTCAAGTTCAATCCTTGCCAAAGCTTTTCAACTCCAGTTAATGGGACTTGATGCATCCCTGCATCAAGCCACATGCTACGATACTCAGTGGTCTTCATCACTAGCGCATCAACTTGGTAGGCTTTATAGTATCTTTCATACGGACTCACCATTCTTCCAACGAAATAATGTAGGGCCTATCCTGAATCTCGAGCGGTTGGCACTTGAGCCGCACACGAGTTCCAGGCATAAGAACGACTTCTTGCTCGTCTGGACATGCTGAGTACTGAGAAATATTTTTGCCATGAATTGCCTCAATGGCCATCACAGTGCCCATTTCAGCTACATAGCACTCTATGACTTTGAGATCCGTCGAACAGGAATTCACAGACCACCAAGTGTACACATTATTGCCAGTGAAATTGGAGCAAATATCCCTTGCAACTCCTCGCCACACTCTAGTCTCAGTCGACGGTAATTTCCTAAGAGCGTTGATGAATAGTTTCAAGAAGGCGAACCACGGTTTCACTTCATCTCGATTTTCAGCTCGGAGTCTGTCGTTGAGTTCGAAATGGAAAGGTTTTGGCATTGTATAAAGATAAATTGCTGCCGATTCGTCTAGTGTGAGTTCAGTACTGTTTCTGAAGCAGTCTCTTTTAGCTTGATTAGCATAAACCTCAACTTCAGGAACGTATGGAGCGACTGTTCTTACAGCTTCTTCTAATGTTATAACGGCCAGATGTTCGTAACCGGATATCGGACTGTATTTCGCGTCTTTAGATTCAGAGATACCACTGTACATAAAGCCATTCTTCTTCGTGGACGTCATTTTTGCGTGATTGGATTGTAGATTTCCTATTATAAGGAGAGTAAGTAAGAGATGATCCCAGCGATAGCTCTGCAGTGGCACTCCTATCCTCTTCTCTATTCTTCATTAAATTAGTAGAAAATTTAATGGCAAGCCCTTTTCCGACCTAAAGTTTTCAGTCTTTCGTTTCTTTGTTGGTCATTATATAGCCTGGAGTATTCTCTATCTACTGCAATGGATGGATACTTAGTACAATGCTTGGTACTTTTCATACTAATGAGGGAAGTACCCCAAGTGTTCCCTCGACTTAGAGCTTATATTTTGCCCGCAAGTAGATCTCACTGTCCATAGCCAAAACCTAAAAGGATTTGTGTCCATGGATTGTTGAAGCCGACTTAGGACCATTTCACTAGATTTTCGATTCCAGGCACGGCATTCTTGGAAAAATCAAATGATGGTATTTTGACCTGAAATTTTGTCCATAATGAGGCCTCACGGTTATTAGAATGTCCTAACAACTTCAGCCAAAACAAACACTTTATCTGTGGGATACTGAATTCTCAAAACTGTTCGCTTGTCTCACTTTTCCGTGACATATGGCCATTTTTTAGGTATCCGATACCTTAAGGATGAAGCATCCGTTTCGGATGAAATTTTTAGGACATTCCAATAGCCATAGGGCCTCATTATGGGCAAAATTTTAGATCAAAATATTATCGTTTGATTTTCCCATGAATGCTGTGCTTGAAATCGAAAATCTAGTGAAATGGCTGTAAGTCGGCTTCAACAGCCCATGGGCACGAATGCTTTTAAGCTTTAGCTATTAACATTGAGATCTACTTGTGGACAAAATATGAGCTCTAAATCCAAGGAACACTTCGGGTACTTCCCCTCGTTAGTACATAAAAATCGTAAGTACAAGTACGCTTTTCACAGTAAAAGTACATGTAAATTTTATTTAAGAATTGTACTTTGGGTGGGTGTGGGTGTGGGTGGGGATGTGGGTGCGGGGTGTGGGTGTGTGGGTCTGGGGTGTGAGTGTGGGGTGTGGGTGTGGGTGTGTGGCTGTGGGTTTCGAGTGTGGGTGTGGAGTGTGGCTGTGGGTGTGGGTGGGGATGTAGGTGCGGGGTGTGGGTTTGGGTGTGGGTGTGGGTGTGGGTGTAGGGTGTGGGTGGGTGTGGATGTGGGTGTGTGGGTGTGGATTTGGAGTGTGGGTGTGGGGTGTGGCTGTGAGTGTGGGTTTGGAGTGTGGCTGTGGAGTGTGGCTGTGGAGTGTGGCTGTGGATGTGGGTGTGGGTGGGGTATGGGAATGGGAATGGGTGTTATTTAGAAGACCCTACATCCACATACACACCCACACCCAAACCCACCACTCACGCTCACACCCATACCTTGGTAATCAAATATTGTTAATTCCTGTGTAGTGACAACAGCTCTACCTAGACTATTATCATCTGAAGTAGCGTGAGCTTCAGTACTGCTTGTTATGGTACCATTTGTCTCATCAAGTAAAGGTGTAGACAAAACACTGCTAATTTTAAAGAGGAAGAGCAAGGTGAATAAGAAAACTAAAGAAGAAAGAAAATAGTAAGACATTTTTGTGGTCTTATGCTTTGAGATTAAGTGAAACATTTATATGTACAAGTATAGTCGCCTAAGGGTTTCCTACTTTTGCTTTTTTCTCTTATACAAACAGTAGTCATTTATGGATATTTATTCAATTGGTTAACTCATGCACAAAAAAATACTCAACGCGAAGAAAAAAATATTATTTTTTCTACCTCATATTAAGTTCCTTTACACCACTTTAATATTATTCCTTCGTTTTAATTTTCGGTTTCTTAAAACTGCTTTATATTCATATATTGTATATGACGCATCGTTAAATAATTTCTTCCCTTTTTTCCGAATATTGAGTTAGAAAATATGAATCAAACAAAACTGTCAATCTTGATTTCGTTTGAAGTAAGAATGAATAAGAGAGTGGAAAAATAGAAAGTACTTCTCTACCGAAGATACACAAAACTTTATAGTGGAATTTATGCATTTAGCTGGCTTCAATGCACAGTCAGTGGGTGTGAGTATCCCCCACACCCGCTCACAGTTTCATTCATCTTCGCGGCCTAGCGAAGTGACGACAGCGTGCGAGGAAGTGATGCACTACGCCTTTCTCCACTTTGCATGAATCAAAAAACGAAAGCTTTGAATTGCTAAGAGAAGGAGAAAAAATTGTAGGTATCTTTCCAAACACTGAATCGTTTTCTAAAAAGCCAGAGCAAGTAAGTATTCTAAGTTATTTGCTCATAGAAACAGACTTTAAAATTAAAAGAAAAATTAAAAATTAATCGAATCGATTCCGAATCAGAATTTTTCGATTCGTTTCGAGCTTTGGTGTGAAGTTCGTCAAGTCCAGATGCTGATGTTTGTACACGAGCAAAGTGAAATTTTAGTGCTCTTCGTGGTCTCAACAATGAATCTTCTTCATGAAAAGGACGCCCGAATCCGATGAAAGGGTATGGGTGTGGATATTTGATTATATAACAATACCCACACCCTCAGGTTCAATTCAAAGTTCTTAATACTTATTCTTGAACAGTTCTGAGTAAGATATTGATTAAATCTTGGCAAGTTACTTATTTAAGTCATCTGACCTTAGCTTTGAAAGGATTTTCGGCTAAAGGTAAGTACGAGTGTTGACAGGACTCTCATAGCAGACTCTAGAATATGACTAAAAATTACTAAAAGCTTAACTAAATCTTTTTAATAATTCTTGCTGGAATCCTGAATAAAATCTAAGAAAAATCCTACTAGGATGCTGAAATTTTGGTTCAGTAGAGAACCTTAGTGGGAACTACAGCAAATGTTGGAAGCAGTCCTCCTTCATTCTTGAAAGAATTCTTCAAATATGTATTCCTGATGGATCTATGCTTTTTCAAGAAACGGATACGAATGAACACAGCAGATAGTAACCTCCAAAAATCTTAGCCAAATCCTTCGATTTTCTTATTAAAGTCCT
>CAJNOP010002564.1:0-16828 GCA_905250075.1 Rotaria sp. Silwood1
AAATATTCGTTATGTATGGATCGATTAACATCCATCTCTTTATTTATTTCTTGAACAATTTAATGAATTATTTTCTAATGTTTTTTGCATCAAAGTTTATATGGGTAAGAACTTCTAACAAAGAATATTTCTTAATCATTGTGTATTTATTTTGCTTCCGATAAAAAAAAGTTCATTTTCTATTTAGGAGATTATAGAGCCTCTGACAATAAACCATTAAGATCATTGGAAACACCATTCGACATTGAAAAGTGCAGATTAACTGATATTAAATTAGGAAATGTCACTAGACTCGATTTTAATCCGTATTTCAGTCGAAAATCACGTAGGTTTTTATTATATTGAATAAAAATCAAGTAAGATGATTTTCTTTCTCTATTAATGATCAGAATCTTAAAATTAATTGCATATATTTATCAAAGTTCTTTCATCAAACTCAACTTATATCCTTCATAAAAAGTCATAGAAATTCAATAGATTTAAATTTTTCTAACAGACATATCTAAATAGATTTTCAGTACCATTGTGATTCTCACTGATTCCCAATGCAAATGTATAGCATACATTGAATCAAATGTACGCTATAAGGTTTTTGATGAGAACATGATTATAGTCAATTGCAAGTATGCTTTATATGAAGACAACAGCCACAAAAGCGAGGAGATATATCGCTTCCAATAAATGAAAATTTTGATCTTATACTATCTCGCCTGAGTTTGATGACCAAGTTTGTTCTCAGTTGTCGTCAAACAATTTTTGCGGTACATACTTCTGTCAAAGTTTTTTAGGACGACTATGTTTTCAAATTCCGAATCCTTCGCACGAATACATATTATAAATATAAGTATCAAACTGAGTCTAGTTAGTAACATAACTAGAAAAACATGTGTGAAGCCAGAGACTTGATCTCTTTTGATCCCATTCTAAGGTGTGTTGCATCCAACTTTATATTAGCTTGAAAACTTTCTATGCAGAGTTCTTGAACATTTCTAAAAGTACAGAGTCTCTTTTAGATTTCGTTTATTCGCGCGGTTAGATGTAATTCATAATTCTTCTCTTCACTTTTACAATGTGAAATCATCATACCGCTCTCCATCTAAACAGAGAAAATATTGAAAATAAAGAGAAATTCTATTCTATACTTGTTTCGCTCGAACAAGCAAGAAAAAATATATATATCAAGGTTAGCATTTTGTTCTCCATAAAGAAAATAGTTTTTAATAAAAGCTACTTGTTCTATGGGATGACCTGAAAATATCCCATTCCACACGGCGTCCTGAAAAGAACATTCTTCTCATAACATAAAATATTGTTTTTACTTTAAATAATCAAAAAAAATCAATAAAATCTTTTTTAAGGAAGTTTCAATGAATTAATTGAGTGAAATAAAGCACATGCAAAACTACTGGCTCATCTTATTTCAATGACTGTTGAATTGAAGGATCTTCGAATCGAACAATTTGAATGGCTTTTACATGTTATTCAATATGTAAGTAGATATTTGGCTGCTAATTCATATATGAAGAAATAAAACTATCGAGTATAAAACTATTTTTTTTTGTATCAGTTACTCTTTTTTCTTTATTTTTATTTTACTTTTAGGCATTCGATGAATTAAGAAAAAAACGCATTAAATAGTGTTCAATATGTTGAATTTTATATTCCTAGTTGTCATATTGGTTTAAACGAACAAATTCGTATTGGCAAAAATCTTGTACCTTTTCTTAGTACTTATATGCCTCATTTATGAACATTACGTCTTTGGCGATCAGATGATTTTCCATGGACATCTAGTATGTAAATTTTATATGAATATTCACCATCAAATATCATAATCAGACCCATAAAACAATATGTTCAAAATAATAAGGTTCTTGGTCGATAAATGTTCCAATTTTGAGTCCTTTAAATCTATCGAAAATATATTCCGAGAAAGCGATTTAAATAAAACTATTTACAATTCACTTTTCTTGAATAGTTGATCGAAATATGTGTTATTATTCTTGTACCACAATCATCTTTTCCATAGTCGTGAAAAGACAGTACTTGAAATTTCATTTTGGTTCTTTCTAACTTCTGATTCTACTTTTTGAACATAAAAAGATAATGATCCTAACATTCTTGTTTTAATTTGAGATTGCGCATAAATCATCTGTGATAACCAACTGATTTGCATAGTGAAGCATGAAATTAGATATTTAAAAATCTTTCTAAGACCTCAAAACTGTTACTCTGACTCTACTGAACTATTCAAAAGTTATTTGTTCCTAAAGTAAATTTTCTATTGATCTCTTATTTTTTCAAAATTTCAACCAGATTTTGAACCACAATATTTATACAAATAGAATTTTTTTTCTGGTTTTTATTTAGATGAACACATGAACATTTTTGAACAAGATCCTTGTCAGTTAATGGAACAATTGAAAGAATTTGCTTTTCTTGATATTCATGGTGAAATTCATCAAGAAAAAGTTGAATCTTATCGTTCTATGGTTCAAAAATCTTTTCCGAAAAGTCAAATCGATATTGAAATATCGAGATTTCGTCTTTGACTTTAATCCTATGACAAAATTGTAAAATCATCATTGTTACCAAATGTTTTGTTTATTTCTTTCAATAAATAATAAATTATAAAAATATTTGAAGTAGTTCAAAATGAAGGATGTGTTTTTTTGTTAGATAATCGACATTTCGACAAGTGCTCCTGGTATATATTCTCCTCCAACTTGTGAATATGAAATGCCTTCGAAGACTTTTCTTGATACATTTCAGTTAAGTTTAATAAGGTCTTGATGGTCAAGATTTCAATTCGGATTTCCAGTACCAATCTATTTTAAAAACGAGATCATATTCGAAATAAATGAAAACATTAATCTATAAACTTAGACTTATTTAATAATGTTGCATCATTTCAATTCGTTCAGTTATTTCTGAGAATGATTCACTCAATCTATATATTGGTCAACATTATCTTGACCGTAGTTATACAGTGTTCTTGTTATTGAATTAAAGAAAGTTGGATGTTGACAGGATCTATGCCATTGATTATATTGATATTTCCATAAACCAGAAACAAAAATATTTGCTTGTCCTAATTGAGAAGTACATGTAGTTCTTGCGACGTTCTGTGACCACCGAATGACAATCATTATAACGTCTCGACTTCTTATTCCTATATTTTGATCCCTATTCGCTATCTTTGATAACTTTGAATATTGAAAATTCTTTTTAAATTCATCTGTCTTCTTATTCATCTTCATATTAGTTAATCCAATACCAAAATTGAGATCGTTCGAATATTGAGTTAATTCACAATTTAAATCTTGAAATTTTTTCTCATAGTTTTTATTATTTAAAACACATTTATATTCTTTTTTTTTCAGAAAGATCTGTCCAATGTTTCATGCTTAAATTGATGGTACTCAAACCGAACTATGCAGAATTCTTATCATCCAGAGATTTATCGTAGCTTGGATGTTTTTCTCGCCTTTGATAAAATCATGTAGTCAAGGAAAATGTGGATTCTTAAATGTTTTAGAGTGCGATTAAAATTGCTCTGACTCTTGTATATGAACTTTTAATACTTTCAGAGTAGTTCCTTTTTGTTTTTTGATCTTTCTATCACCTTGTATGGTTTGTTCGAAGATGCCCTAAAATATCTTACTATTCTTTGAGTTAGAATATAAAAGCAGTGGTTTATGTAAAAAGTAGTAGTTGACATTTCTGCTTCGTGTCATAAGACATATTTCGTTAATTGCAAGAAACGACTGTTAGATGAAAAGTGTATGTATGTTTTTTTTTACTTTTTCTATCCTAAAAATATCATATTTCGAATTCCTTCTCATTTCGTATTCGTTCAGACTGAAAAATGAGCCGATCACATATTTTGCTAAGTAGCATTTGATTGACAAGTTTTTTAGATTCAAATGTAGGAGGGTATTACTGTAACTGTTAGGTTGCGTTGGATATGATGAATATCAGTCAGAAATAGGAGATAAACACAAATGGACGTTGATCTTTTCTGTGTTTTCGTGCACACCCACATTCATGCCTAAAACTGCAGGATAACAATGGTGGTGCTATTTACTTATGTTGATGAAGGAAATGCTATACATTTATTCATAAGAATATGTGATCCATAAACTAAAAGTGAATATGTTTTTTTTTGTCGATAAATTCTTCAGAACTTTTGTAAGTTTTCTTTTAGAAAAGGATCATCGAATCCATAGGATGAGCGTTACCTTGTATTAATAATCTAATATGTTATTTGTTTGATCTATTAATCGTAATCTTGTAGAGATATCAATAGAATTCAATTGAAAATGTTTGTTTAGATAAAATGTATGAAATAATCTATTAATATATAGACAAATCAATACTAAACTCAAACAAAAATAAATACTATTTATTTTTCTGTTATAGAAGCCTACAAATCTTTTTGAAGAAAAAGAAAAACTTTTAAATGAAAGAGATAGCTTAGTGGTTTTCATTGATATTAGTCGATTAATTACAATAATGAATGAATATGAATCAATCGAACTACTTCCTTCAAAACTTATATTGGTTGGAAAAATTTCAGCTAGAATTAAAAAATAAAGACAAAAAATGAAAAAGTTCAAAAATAAATAAATTGACTAATTTACAGAAAAAAACATTTATTTATGGATAAGGTTAGTTTTTAAATGAATATGCCAACTAATAAATATATTTATTTCCTCATCTAAGTAGATAAATTTAAATAAAAAAATAATATCAACGAATGGAATATTTCGTAACAAACTTGTATATGATTCCTGTTAAGTACACAAATAATTAATCATGTTTAATTCTTAATCATATTAAATAAAATTAACGATATTGCAATATATAATCCGAAGATCATTTATCGTAAGTATATATTTTACATAGAAGTGTTCTTCATTCATTTGTTCTCTTCAAATTCAATTATTAATATTATGTTTAACATCTTTAAAACTTTTTGTTATAATTCATTCATATAGAATTTACCTAAGAACCAATGTGGTTTTCATCTAAACATGATTTCAATATTAATTTAAGCTTCATCTGAGAAAATAATTGAAATTTCTTTGAAATCAATCATTATGTCAAATATTTTCTTACAAGAAGGATTTGTTTTCATTTGTACATTTATATGATATTACATTATAAATAAAAATTCTTATTTTTTTCCACTAAATAAGCAAATAAACTGACTCAGACAATAAAGATAAATTGATATTTATATGTCATTGAAAACATTCATCAATACAATTAAATATTGTGCATTCGTGTTCATATATTTTGAAGATCAATATGTGTTCTTTTGATATACATCTACATCCTATATATTCTATTTTATCTCATAGTCATGCTATCTAAAATTAACTTTCATAAAAATATTTTTTAATCTTCTGTGTGCCTACATATGAAGTGATTTTCTTGAGTATGTTTTAAACAATCATTGACGAAATAATTATCTGATTTAGTTTGTAGTACTAGTGAAACATATTTTAATGTGATTAGGGGATAAGGATGTGATATTATAAAGATTATTTTGCCAATGATTGCAACTACTAGCTTATGCTGAATCATTCAGTAAAAAACTAATTTTCATTCGCAAATTTTCATGAGGACAATGATTTGAATTTAACATCAGTCTCCAACTTGAGGGTGTGGGTGTGTCTTTCCTCTATTCACATCCACACCCACACCCACAATGAATGACCTATGTAGAGTAAAAATGAGAAGAAGTAATAGATACTAATCATGCATAGAAATCATAGCTATTCGTTTACTGTTTCGCGTAAAAAATGAGAATGCAAACGCTGAAGTCATTATTCTTGTCCTTACAGTCCTTAGCTTTCATCAATTAAAATTTATGCTTGATCAGTCGATTTTGATGATGTATCTAATTCATAATAAGTATCTTGATCTTGAAGACCTATATTTGTAAAATAATAATATTTTCATTTGGCTGTTTTGATGGACATGAATATCTTGAAATATTAAATATTTCTTTAAGTTGTTGTTCAAAAAAATGTTGTTCGATAAAAAATCTTATCTAAATAAATTTGACTAATTACATTTTGATCTGAAACAAATTGAGTTGTTTCTTGAGAATCAGAATTTTCAAGTAAAGAATATGAATAATTAATGATAATAGGTGATGAAGATTTCTCATCATATGAAACTGAGATAGATGGCTTGATCACGACTATTGATAGATGAATAATAATAGATAACATATGAAATAAGATGAAAAATTTTTTATGATAACCAAAGATAAATAAAAGTTTACATGATGATCAATACGAAAAGTTATATTTAAGCATAACGAAAGAAAAAACACATATCTGACTATGATAATGAATGTGAAAAAGAAAGAAAAATTTAAAGTTTAGACAATGACATTCAACAACATGGACAGAAAATTATCAGTTTATGTTTGTTATTGTCATTTAGCAAAAAGTTGGTTTATAGCATTCTTATATTGTTCATCGGTAATGAGATGTGCTAGCCAATCATTCATAAGTTTGATCATTTGTACTTTTCGTTCAGTTTGTGGAACCTATAAAAAAAAATATATAATTAGTTAAGATGGCAAATATAAAACCTATTGCTTGATCAATAACTACCTCTTTTTCTGACATATCCGACTTATTTCCTAGATTGTATAGTTAGATATATAAATGCTTCACGATAACAATGAGAAATGTCAAAAGAAGACGGTGATATTTATAGAATAGAATATGATCAGAAACAGACTAGACGAATTCAACAATGTGAATTAAGAGATGTGATTGATGTTTCTACGTAATAACAACACTAATCACCTTTATTAATTCACTTTTGATTCGTCTAGTCTGTTTCAGTCAATATGTATAATGACACGATAGTCAATGATGATCATATTTTTATTAACAATTTTCTTTCTATTATGCATTGCCTAATGGCGAGGAAAAAAACATTCAGATAATGAAATTTTTCTTTTCTAAAAAAAACCTATGTAGTTGAACTTGTTCAGTTCAAAAAAGCATAGCTTGCGCTAGGTTTTAGTCGAAAAGAGAAGAAAGTCTCATAAACTCAGGGAGAAAACATTCATCAATTTAAAACATTTCCCAACTTTCTCGATAGTCTTATCACGAACTTGAGATTGTTGAAGTGGATCAGCTGTTGTATTATCATACTGCAATTGTTGTTGAGGAATAAAATCACCTGGATATGTGCTTGCTGTTGCATGACGATTTTGTTCCAATTGTTGAGAAATAAAATCACGTGGAATTGTACCTGTTGTCGCACGATTTGGTTGAAATTGTTGTTGAGGAATAAAACCATGTGGAGTTGTACTTGTCATTGCACGATTTTGTTCCAATTGTTGAGGAATAAAATCACGTGGAATTGTACCCGATGCTGGATGATCTGGTTGAAATCGTCGTTGAGAAGCAAGACGACGTGAATCTGTACTAGCTGTTCAAGCATCAAATTCAAAACGTGGTGTACCAGTATTAGCAGTTTCATCACCATCATCATCATCATCATCATCATCATCATCATCATCATCATCATCATCCTAAACGATACAAAAAATATTCAAACACTTTTTTATTAAAGTTTTTTAAGCAATTATATTACTTCATTATCTGATATATTGGCAAGTGGTTGATCATTAAGAGCCTTTTGACAACCTTCTCTCTTCCGAACTAAACGAACGAATTCCGAGTAATGATATTTTCGTACATGCTTCAACCAATCATCTCTTTCTGTCGTATTAAAAACAGTACATTGATTGCATATGAGTTGACCATGTACTAAAAAAACTATAATTTTATGAATTGTTAACGATACATGTCTGAAGTAGAAATTGATCGATCTTTTCATTTGAATACGCATATCTGATGTTTCTCATTTTGGATAAAGACTAGAATTAGTGGTAATTGTCACTCAAAATCAAGTATATTTCTTGCAAAAATGGTGATAAATGACTCTTATTTCGTTTTTATTATATTTTGAATCTTATGTAACTTACCATCCATTGTTAGATCATACCCTTCAAATAATTTCTTGATGCGTTTGGTTAAATTAATCATCTAAAGAAAAATTTCGTATTGATGATTTATATCGATTACTTCATATAGCGGTTAAGCTAATTAAAATATGAAACGATTAGGCCATTGAAGACATGTAGATTTATTTATAATAAAAACAAATTTAACAGTGTGATGAAAATAAGTTTATTAAATTAAAAAAGAAAAGTTAACAATTACTTAAGGTAATTGGCGGAAGTGACAGTGCTACTTGTTCATATGCATTATACATACATTTTTCAAGGACTTCAGTTAATTCTAATAAAAGACGATTATCACTTATTTTTAACCGTTGAAAGAAGTATATCACTTGATGATAATGATGATGTTACGAAAAAGTTTGTTGTGGATGATGATATTGAAGAATGATTAATTTTTTCTGATATAGATGTTTCTACTTTTTTTTGATATTGTTATCAATGGACTAAGAAAAAAACTAAGGTTTCTCTACAACAAGTTATTGTTGATAAAACGTTCGACTCTTCTGAAAAATATAAAAGAAGTTTTGTATTTTACCTTCGAGTGCTATAGAATGTTTCGTGTAATTTTCGAAATGATATTTTTAATTCATTCATTACACAAAATTAGACACATTTCCATATAGTCTAAAAATAGATCTAGAATTTGATTAAAAACAGGTATTTTTGTGTATAAATTTTTAATATACCAAATCAATACATTATGGTCAAAATTTAGTAATCATTTATAACTTAATAAACAATGTTGATCTCCAGATAGTTAGTCTTCTTTGAAGATATACCAGGAATCCCAAAATGCTTGCACACTTTTTATTTTTTATATATATCTCAACATGAATAAATGATAAAGTTTTGATTTTTTTTCAAAAGATGTACGGTCGAAAGTTCTACAAAAGCTGTGCGAACAAATCTATATTGACTTGCTCTGATGGTTTTTCTCGATGATTAATAGTGATGGTCTCTCATGACGTTGCTACCAGATGTTCCAAAATGTGTACAACATAGTTTGTTTTGCGAATATCTCTGCATAGACAAATGATAAAATCCTGGGTGTGGGTGGGTGTGGGTGTGGCTGTGAGTGTGGGTGTGGGTATGGGTGTGGGTGTGGGTGTGGGTATGGGTGTGGCTGTGGCTGTGGGTGTGAACGTGGGTGTGGGTGTGGGTGTGGGTGTGGGTGGATGTGGATGAAGCAAATAGCAACATCGACGTCCATACCCACACCCAACCACACCCACACCCGCACCCACACCCACACCCACACCCACACCCACACCCACACCCACACGCACACCCACACCCAACCACACCCACATTCACACCCACACCCACACCCACACCCACCCACACCCACACCCACACCCACCCACAGCCATACCCACACCACCCACACCCGCACCCACACCCACACCCACAACATTTATTTTAGATGGAAAATCATATCTTGTTAGCATTTGTCCACAATTATTATCGTGAAAAATATAATTCTACATGGGAAAGCTTATTTTCGGTTTATCATTGGGCTTTGTTGTCTAAAAAAATTTGTTGTTGCTGGTGAAAATTGTGTAAGATATATTTTTTTTACTGCACATAATTTCATGTATTTTTTTTAGCATGCCGAATGTTTTAAATATGAACAAATCAATAACGAAGTTTGCATCGACTATATACATAAAGAAAAATTATTTATGTTGTCTACTATTTTAAAAAAAGGCAACGATAATTTAAACATAACGTTTAAAGTAAGAATTAATAATATCGATTTTTATACTATATTTTTATTATTAGGTTTCTCCCGGTGTAAATCATACATTTCCTGCACCAATAGGTCGACATGTCACAGGAAAAGAGTAACATCTAAAAAAATGAGATATTAATATATGATGACGATTTTCTTTTTTCCAGTGATTTTCATCATTTATCAAAATTCGTCGAATTACTTAATTATAAAGTTGATGCTGTACTTTCATATAAATCTTCAGCTCAGCGACTTTCAAATGAAACTGGTCGTCGGGGTGTGGGTGAATGTGAGTGTAGGTGTTTCGTCAATTTACTTGAACACCCACACCCACCCACACACCCACACCCTACACCCACACCCTCACCCCACACCCACATCCCACACCCACACCCCACACCCACACCCCACACCCACACACATCCACACTCTTTTCAATCGACTGAAATATTGGTGCCTGAAAATTCAAAATTTGATCATAGTATTACTTTAGTTTCATATTATGTTTTGTCTGTTTTAAATAATTTATGATGAAAAAAAATCTTTTATTCTTTTCTGTAATAAACTATAAAAAAATGCACAATAAAGAGCATCATTACTATATGAGTAGATGGAAATCCTTGATAATGTATTGATGGATTAAGAAATATGTTTCTAATCAAAGACAAAGATTTAGTTCAACTATAAAAAGTTTCAAGTTAATACTAACTATACTTCTTGCTTTTTATTGTCATCTTTTTTATCAACATGATCATCACCATAGTGCTTATTTTCAATAGAAGACCTTTAAGAAAAAATGATGGAATTATGATATTATCAAAAGAAATCAATGAACTATTCTTACCAATCGATGTTTGAAAGTGCTGTAGTTACATCAAATAAAGGCTGTGTTGGTATTGAAGATAATGATTTATCCAACATTTCAAGAACCGTAGGTTCATTAGCATATTTAATTTTCATTTTTTCAATGTTTTTATTATAAGTATACCATATAAAATTATTATTGTTGTTGGATCGAATTGAAAAAGTAGAAAATCCGATACATATTCCATCAATCAATTTTCCGAAATCTATTGAAGAAAATCCAAGATCTGACACACAATCGTAATATAACGAAATATCAGATGGATTCACAATATTATTCTGATCGTCTTCGTCCATACCTACAAGATCGAAAGATTATCAAGGATATTTTCAAATTTCATAAAATTCTCACCCATGGCTTCTACTTCATCATGTTCATTCATTGGAAATGAAACGGCATTTAGAATTGTTACGTTGTTCATTAATTTTCTGTATAAATCATGCGAATATGTATATTATCAAAATATTTATTTAATGTATCCAGTGCTTCAGTATCTTTTGTAGCCAATAAGGAACAAGCTTGACGAAGAATATCATTTTCTTTTGCTTGTCCACCACCTACGATTAAATGTAAGTCATTGAGATTTGTTAGCGTCCATCGATGTTACGACATGACGCTAACTTCATATATATGTATTTTGTTTCTTTTCGTTCCTGCAGTATATATACATATATATCTACCAATCTATTGATCATCATGTTCTTATGATGATCATCTCTTTTTCATTGGGTGTGACTGTGTGTGGGTGTGGGTGTGCGTGTGGGTGTGGGGGTGTGGGGTGTGGGTGTGCGTGTGGGTGTGGGTGTGGATGTGGGTGCAGATGATTACTTTCCCTATGCCCATACCTACAAGTAGTCCCACAATTAAAATCACACCCATACCCACACTCCACACCTCCGCCCACACCCACACCCACACCCCACCCTACACCCTACCCGGTTATGTCTTGAAAATGAACATTTAATAGTTCGAAACGTCGAAATAATCTAGAAATAAAAGAATAATTGATTGAAAAATTTTCGCCACTCACTTATTTTATTTGAAACTAAACTTATTTTGTAAGTTCTATTCGTTTCAATCTCATCTAAATATTTTAATATTCTACCACACCAAATATTAATTATGTCGATAGAAAGGTAGACTTATGAAAAAAATTTCCTATCTCCACTTTAAACTAGTTTTTAACATAATTTTTTTTTATAAATTTTTATTGAGAACAAACCAATGAATAGACATTAAATTCTGATAGATTCTCTACTATATCTGAACAATTATTCAAATCATTAGAGACCATGAAGATTCAAAAGAATCTTCAGATTGAATCAGAGTACGAAAGAATTTCCCGTGATCCTTCTTTTTCAATGAAAACTAATAATAACCGTATGCGAAAAACCTTTCGGTAAAGACAGTATCTCATATAAAATCAATTTACCGTAAAAATCAATCGTTGGTTCATGGCTTTCAGTTGTTGGATTATCATCAGCCATTTGATTACTTGTTTGAATAGATAACGATTGAGTAGTTTCTTTATCTAAAATGTTCACCGTAAAAAAAATTAAAATAAGAAAATAACTTGTGTTATGATTTATAATGATTAATTGAAAATATTCTACTTAACGAGCGAATTGCTAGATCATATATTGCTCCTAATTTTCTTTCGTTTAATCTTTAAACCAGATAACGTATATTTTTCCTTCATAAAGCAATCAGGTCTACTTCCTAACAGTTCAAACAACTGGCATAGAAACGGAAGAAACTGTTTATGCATCAGTAGCTGCATCATACGAGTTCGAATATGAACCCGAGATAAACTGATTCCAAGAGTGACATAGTCTTTCATCATATTGACACCGATACTATAAGGGAACGAAATTCACTGAACAACCTTCTCTCTGCTTGTGGATGTATTTTAAGTTATATATCGTGTTTATGTGTTAGAAATTTTGATAAGTTTTGTATTCATCTGGTTATTTCTTTTATTGAACAAGCTACTTGAGGGTGTGGGTAGGTATGGGTGTGGATGTGGGTGTGGAGGGTGTGATGGTGTGGGTGTGGAGGGTGTGTGTGTGGGCGTGGGTGGGGTTGTGGGTGGGTGTTGATGTGTGGTGGGGGTGTGAGTAAAGAAAAGATGTATACCAACACCCACACTCACACCCACACCCACATCCACACCCACACCCACCCACACCCACACCCACATCCACACCCACACCCACCCACATCCACCACCCACACCCACACCCACACCCTTTGACACATGGTATGTGACACGTGTTAGAATAAGTTTTAAATGACCTCTGTCTTAATATCCTCTTGATTTCATAGCAATCTCCTCCTCCTTTCATTATCATTAATCAAGAAATTAAACAAGTTACACATCATCGAAGAAACACTTCTTATTGATGTCAATCGTCATTTTTTTTAAAAACCAATAAGATCATGCGAAATCTAAAATAAGATCTAGACATAAAATATTTTTTTTGTATACGTCACTATACTAATGTACTTCTTACTGCAGTAGTTCCTAATTTCACATGTAAATAGATGATCCTATTCATAGTTATGAATGCCTATTAACTATGCTGTCTTTACCTTCCTCCTCTTTTTCATTTTTTTTTGGGAAAAATTGGACTTTAAAGGAAAATAGTCGATAATGTTGACTTATTTCGATGAATCAACACGCTTATATCTAATAAGGTTGAAAATGGACCTTGAGTACGGATTGAGAGAATCAAATAGACACTAATTCCAATCCGGAACATTTTTTAGTAAATTATTTTTGTTTAGTATTCCATCGGAATAGCTAAGATCAATATTTATTGAAGTCGAAATTTAGAAATACTAAATTAAATTGCGATAGACTTATGTACGTGCAAACATAAAAGTTTGAAAATAAGTTACTTGAGTGGAACAAGAAGGCAGCTTCGAGTATAAACTTGAACACGATGTTCGACAATTTAAATTCAAGAATCTCGACTGCAGAACTGCGGAATTTGCCATCAAAGTGATCACATCTGCTCGGACGTGGAAATCGTTTCCAAGACGTAGCCGATTAGAAAAAGCAGCAAAACATGATTTTTTCCGATAAGGCTCCGACAATTTCGCTAGCAAAAGAAAGTTTCTGAAATGCTCATTCACACGCAGCGGTAGGTTCTGGATCTCTGGTCGTCTCGAAGATGAATTAGTGATAATCTCTAACAAGTTTTGTAAAAACTTGCTGCATCATGTAATTTTAAAGAGGTACAGTTTTCTTACTCTTGGAAGAGTTTTATGAAACATTGTCAAAACCGAACTGTAGTCTATTCAAGATTGAAATTATTTCAAGTATAATTTTTCTTTTATATTACTCAATTTTAATTGAATTACGAGTTATATTAAGTCTTTCTCATTGATCAGAATTAGTGTTCTCAGAAAGGACTTCCGATAACGCGGTAAAAATTCTTCTCACAGATTTGAGAAACGAATTTTGAAAACTTTGTTTTAAATTGAATTTGTGGTCTTTTCTTGTCTTATAGATATGTACATTCTACCTAGCCATTTTTTGTTTATGTAAGCTCTTTATGCTCTCTTGTTTTTATAAGTTGAATACATTCTGAATATTCGGTGTACTAAAAATGAGATCTAAAATTTAAAAAAGAAACATTTTTCAAAAGAAAAAATATTATTCAAATCACGATTAGATAGATACTACTAAAAGTATATGTCATATTACAAAAAGGGGTAATCCTTTTTCGTCCCTAATTTTTTTACGGACATCCGGCAGAGCAATTCGTTCCGAACTTCAATTTCTTTGAAAAAGTCCGGATGTTCGGAATGAAACGTCCGGAAGATCGGAATGAAAACACCGGATGTTCGGGATGAAAGTCTGTCAGGTGTTCGGAATCGAATAAAACAAGGTTTTTTCGCGATTTTGTCTTAAAAAATGTATGGATGTTCGTAATAGTGAGTGGCGGATGTTCGTAACAGAAAAGAATGACCATTATGTGAATCGGCAAATCAATTAAGTATGTTGCGTGAATCATCATCTTAGCCAATCATGTTCAAGATGCTAGCCACTGTTCAACAGAGGAATTTTTATTTTTACTACTCGTTTATATTATTTATCTGTAAGATGCATCGCTTGCTACTGAATTCTGCATTACTTTACAAAACTCTAACTGAATTTACAAGAAGATGTCGCTATACTCCACGGCTTAAAATATACTATATGAGCGAGTCCTTTTCTTTTCTATGTTAAAAAAGACACCAAAATTCATTCCGAACATCCGTCATTTTTTGTTCCGAACACCCGTTACTTTCTGTTCCAAACAGCCGGCACATTCTGTTCAGAACATCCTGTATTTTTCATTCCGAACACCTGGCACGTTTTGATTCCGAACATCCGACAAACGATTTAATGCTCTATACCTCCACTCCGAACATTCGGACAACTAACTGGATGTCCGGAAGAGTAGGGACGAAAAAGGACAAACACTACAAAAAAAAGACGAGTTAGTGATGATATTGTGAAAAATACGTGTTTTTTTGAACGCGTTTAGACGCATTGAAAATATAGGTGAGTATGGAATATGTCTATATGTGAAAGGAATCTGAACACCATTGTTCATTGAAACGCATTTGATTAGCTCCGACAAGGTGATACAAACTTATGTAAAGCGAAGTATTAATTGAAACACGATAAAACACATTCTCAAACGATTGATATGAAAAAATATTCATATCTGAAAGACATCTAAACCCAACTATTCATTGAGACGCATTTGAACGCATTTCTTTATTATGCTTTGATAAACACGTTCAAACACATTGAGAAACATGTTTAGATAAGTTTTATCTGCATTTGGAAGTAACATATGTAATGGTTTAAACAACACTTCAACGTTTCTATGTCGATTGATTAGTCCTTTGTTGCTATCGTGTGGTCTGTGTCAACCTATCTTGAAATTTTTTGTTTCTCAATACGGGTGTGCTTATATTTTGGGAGCACACTCTCCTTTTCTAATCGCTAATTTTTCGAACTAGTTTCAAAGAAACAAATATCGAGTATGGGTTCATCCGAATCTTATGGCATCAATGATGTTATACTATAATATTTAGTATCATTAGTTCTGCTCTTTCAGATCAGCATAGTTTCTGTTGTCAATACACTTATTTTTAACTATTAAGAGAGATGAGTAGCATTTGTTTCTTTCGTCTCAAACTTGTGAAGTTTAAATGTCTGTTTTTTCGAATTTATCGTCATAAATGCCTGGGTGTTCCATAATAAGCTGCCTTTAGATATGCTTCATAAAAAGCCGAGAATGATAATGTATGAAAGGGGTGTGTGCCAATAATTGCTTCAACTTTCTCTTTATTATTCGTTAAATGATTGATATCTTGTCAAAGATGCTCATCAAGTTCAATCGTATCAACAACAAGAAAGTTCCCATCCTTTAATCGAATAAATGACATTTGATTTTCAATTCCAAAATCCAGAACCAATTTGATACAATTCGTTTTTATTGACATTTTGCGAAATTTGCGCAGATGCCACAAAAGGTATATGAACAAACGAAATAGAAATAAAACTGAAAATACTTGAAAAACATCAACTCTCTCAAAGGATAAATGACGCAGGCATAAAGGCTACAAGGATTGATTAACAAACAGTAGTCTCCATAGGCATACATGCACAATACCTTTTTTCGAGTCGCTTAAAGATGTGAGCAAAACCTGTTGAAATTATTATTTGATGAAAACTAACTATAGAAAAAAAATACTAAGTACGGGCATTATTTAGCTTGATTTCAGCAATGGAAGAATGAAGTATAATTTATCAATCGAATAACGATTTTGCTGATGATTTGAATGAATCGTTTTTATTTGTGAGATAATCAACCATATAAGACCAGATTATCAATAAATTTATAAGAATAAATAACACGCGTCGTGCGCCTGATGATCCAGTGAAATAAATGTGGATGTGTAAGCTGAAGGAACGAGAGATATACATTTGATCAGTACGTGGTCAGAAGCAAAAGTGAATTGATATGAATACTAGAAACAATCAACATCAATGTTTTCTTTCGAAAATCAATGATATACCAGGATTGTTTTATTTTATGAAATATTTAATGAACAAGATGAACAGAAAGTGAAACAATTTATTTATTAGTATTCAATTGTA
>CAJNOP010002565.1:0-16825 GCA_905250075.1 Rotaria sp. Silwood1
CTTTCAGAGCGAAATAACATGCTTTCTACTCTTGATTTCTAAATATTTTGTTCATACTTAAAACAAAACGAATAGAGCTCTATGAAAATAAAGAAATCGATGACGCGGGTGTGGGTGTGGATGTGGGTAGGTGTGTGGGGTGTAGGTGTGGGTGGGTGGATGTGGGTGTTGAGGTGAGTATGAATGATATTAAGATCCATACGCCTCAAGTCACCCACACCCATACCCACACCCACACCCATAATCATTAAAGTTTTACCAGCTATCTTATTTTCAATAGTCTGCATCATATCTAATTATTTTCTTCGATGTTAATACGATAAAGTACAATTGATAAGGCAGATAATTGAAACATGATTAATAAGTATTTTTAACACATATTCTAAATAGATGAAGATACAATTGGCATTAGACAAGTTTCGTACATCGTAATAGAATATATTATAGTAGTTTGTCTTAAGTTGAGGTCTACCTAACTCTTCAAAGAAAGTCTATGGAATAGAACGCTTTATGCAATCATAATCAACTCATTGAGCTCTATAAAATGATATATAGCTGGTTGAAAACGGAGACTCATACTTGGAAACCTTCCATGATGAGACTTGTAAGAAAATTTATTGATCAATCATTATTGTCTGTTCAATTGACTTTAAATCTGTAATATCTATTTGAACTTATATTGATTCTTCAAATGGTGCTATAGCACTTCTCAAACATTTATCTGTAACAATTGAACAAGAACGAATCGAAAAAAATCTTGATTTAAAAGAATCACCAGTATAAATCAAACTTTGTAAGTGTAATATTCGTCAAATAGTGGATACCACTGGACTTCAAGCCCTTCTATTACGTTATTTGGCTCTCAGTCAACTTATAATATCGATAAAACTGTCGCAATATGCCTTAATTAAGGATATTAATCCATGCCACGATATTTGATGAAATTATACGGTTGGATTTATTAGTGTTTTTAGTAAATAATTGATAGTGTTTCACTCATCGAAAATTTACTTTAGATTAAAAACCTATAATGATTATTCAGTTCTGCTTAACCCTTTCACAACCGGGTTATTTTCAGTGAAAACTTGTTTGTTCGTATTTAATGGAAAAGTAGTCCTTATTACGCTCTGTAAAAATTTTACGCGTCCGGAAGTCAAAGTGGTCTTTTCCATTGGTGGGAGCCCCAGCACCAGATGGCTTCCGTCGTTTATAATATAACTTTTATTAGAAATATCTGAATATATGATAGGTCTCATAACCCGGCGCTACCCATAAGCCAATATTGCATTTCTTGCTTCAGATTATGATTCGCGAGAGTATGATGGTGCCATATAATAACACTAACAGAAGGAAAGACAGGAAAGAGAATGTACAAGTATAAATCCTACAAGGCTAAAAAACTTACTTTTTTCGAGATTTTTTAAGCAAACCACGAACAGACATTGAACGCTTTGCATTAACAGTGCGTTTTTGCTGCAAAACTTCTGTCGCCTCCAGTCTATCTCTCGTTACAATACACAAAACTCGTTAGGTACTAATATCGATTTATACTTCGAGTACAATTTGGTACTTGTATCAAAGGGAAAATGTCACCGTCCTATATATGGGACACCTCTCCGGAAAAGGTTAAAATTCCTCTATCTATTTGTATAGATTAAGTAATATTCTGGTAAATAATTGAAACAGTTGTCAGTGTTGCCACCTTTTGAAGTCCAAAAAGCAGAAAATAGTTTATAAAAAGCAGAAGATGACAGAAATTTTATCACTGAAAAACAGAAAAAAAGCAGAAAGCATATTTTTTGTGATGTAAACGACTTTAAAACTTTGTTCCAGTGTACTAATGAAGAATTTTCATATCAAATTTTGATCTCTCTTGTACAGAATCATGAAAAATAGTCAATCCATAAAGAAATATGATTGTACAAGGTCAAGAAATACAACTACTTAATTGACAAATAGAATTATTAGATACATTTTCTATTGACTACATATTTGTCATCTGGTTAAGTAGCTTTTAATAAATCTTGATTATCTAATAAATATTTACACATCTTATTCATGATAAGGAAAACTTTAAACGTATTGTTAATTCAGGTGATATAAGTTTTCTTCTCATGCAGTCCTTTGATCATATAATAAATGTTTCAATTATGAGAATGCTGAGTCAGCATAAGCATTTCCACATGATAGAGAATAAAACAAATATATGAACTTTTTAAAATGTGGTGATTGAATGAGAGGAAAAATAAACACCCGTAACTGATCGGATCTGACAATTTTGTTCACTGTTGAATTATCATCATTTAGAATAGAAGATAAACATCAATAACTATTAGGAATGTATTGAGAGTGAAGATTCTGTAAGAAAGATGAGAAGTTTTCTTTTGTCAGAATTGCCAAGATCCAATCAAATTTTTATTTAGAATTACTTAGCTTGATTTCATCTAGCTATGCATACAACCAACCAGACCGATAAGGAAGTAAAAGGTTTAATATCAGTCAATCTGTTTGATTGTATGCACAGCTAAATGAAATCAACTTCAGCAATTCTCCATAAGAATCTCGTCGAGTTTTGTGGATTTTTGCAACAGAGAAGTTGTTATCCTTATTAGGCACTATTCATTCTCAATACATCTCTAGTAAGTATGGACAAGAACTTTGTTATAATGATGAAAAAAACTTTTAAAAGCAAAAATCTTGATTAAAAATATAAATAATACAGTATTTTAAAAAAGCAGAAAAATGCTCAGAAAGCAGAAACGACAGAAAAAAAGCAGAAAAATCTTCAAAAAGCAGAATTTTTCTGCTAAAAGCAGAAGAGGTGGCAACTCTGACAGTTGTCCTCTTTTCCTACACTGATCATAAAATTCTTTTTTTTTTAACTATAGAACTTCTATAAAAATGTCTTTTCATACATTATTTATCTCAAACTCTCTTTTTCAGAATAAATATATCGACAATTCGCGTGATCGAATAGAAACGTTTGTCTTCTATCAGAAATTCATGTAATTTCGATGTTTTCTATTTCCTCCTTTGAGAAACAATAACAATAAATTTTATTTTATTTTTGTGTAAGTCTATATCATATTCTTATGTGTTCTTTGCTGTAAGAGCAGTTCTTATCGCCTTATATTATAGAAATATTTGTCGAATATAAGGTGTAATTTATTTTCTTCATGTGTAGTACTTGTATATGTTAATGAGTTTCGACGGGTTGTTGGCTACAATCACTTACCTACGTTGCAACATCTCTACTTTTTAATTTGCTTTCCTGCAAATTTGGCTGCAACATTAAACAGTATATTGATCACATAAGGGCCATCAACAATATTGGTTATCACCTCCACGAGCAAGTTATGGATGTGGGTATGAGTATTAATGTTGCTGAAGAGAAGACCAATACCTACACCCTGTTTACAGTATCGATCGCTTACTTAATGTATTATTGCGATCCTCATGTTCCGCTATGGCATGAGATGAGTTGCATTATTGCTAATGTTCTAATACGAACGTGAAATTTGTAGATCTCGTGCTAAACGTGCACTACATTGATTCAAAGTTTGAACGAGAAAGGTTCTTGTCCGATCAAGCAAGATATTCAGCGAGTAAACAAACGAGGGTGTGCGGGTGTGGGTATAGAAACGAATCACATCCACACCCACACCCTTGTCTAATTCGAGTTATATTATAAACGAGCCTCTGAAAGCTTAGAAGTAATTCGAAAATAAATAAATAAAAATTCAGATCACTATATGGCGCTAGTAGAAATTTAAAAAAAAAGTGTATTTGAATTATAAATTATAATTGAGATAGGGCTGTTCTATAATTACAGCAGAAAAAAATGTTGAGCTGAACTTGTATTATTGTCTTCTTCAATATATTTATGCTGTGAAACCGAGCACTGATCTAGTCAGACAGGCTTCAGCCGCGTAACTGACCCTTTATTTCAGCGTCGCGGCTGGGAGGCGAGAAGTGCCCCGAAGAGCCGCGACACAGGCACGTCTCTTTGTACGCAATGAATAGTTATGGAACAGCTTCATCTCAATTGTAATTTATAATTCAAGTAAATTTTTTCTGCCTTTCTGCCGCAATTATAGGACAGCCGTTTGTCCATTGAGATTTGTACGTCATTTTTTTGTTCTACCAATGAGGGTCCTGATGTTTTTTCGAAATTTTCATTTATATTCGGACTCGAATTAGGCAGCTACTCGAGTTGGCTTTAATCGATTGAGCAAATTAAAATTGATTAACGATTAAAATCAAATTACAATCGAGATAATCAACAATAATCCATGAAGTAGATTATTTTTTGTAATCGATTTATGACTTTGAATCGATGTGAATCGAATTTTATAGAAAAATGTGGCAAATTCTTCCAAAAAATCAGATTTGTAATTTGATAATGAAAAATAGTCGTGATTCTCTTAGTAATATTTTTCCCTGAGTGATGATCATCTATGATTTAATTACAAAATGAAGCTCGATTGATCCATTCTTTTGAGTGAAAGAGTTCTTTTGTGATCAATAGAATGAGTCATTGTCGTAGAAAAATGCAATACTAAACAACACACTACTAACATTTGTCATATATGAGATTAGAGGACTATTATTTCGTTTACTCATGAGAAATAAGTTTCGATATTTAGGTGTAGTGCACTCGTGCATGCAAATATAAATGTATATTTTTTCATCATAATAACACGAAACCCAAAGAAAGGCAAAAAAGAAAGAGGAAGAATAGACAAAATGAAATACATGTGATGATGAGCGCAATAATGACTACAACTGCCTGCCTGATGAAAATGTCATGGTTGGCTGATTCACGTAAATAAACATAAGTGGAAAAAATCAAGTAATTTTGTCGACGATAAATACGAAGTAAAAACTAGTTACAAATACACAAAACAAACTCGCATACTCCAGTATCACCTAATACGTAAGTATGTTTGATGTCCAACGTTATTAGACTAACAATATAATTAAAGTTGAAAGTCAACAGTAACTACTAACAATATAACACGACGGTGTTAGCGTCCATGATGAATCACTTGGACGCTAAACGATGATTAAGATGCGCCTTCTAGTCTAATTGGCTTAGGACATCTGCCCGGATAGCAGAAGGTATGGGTTCGAGTCCCATCAAGGTCATCTTTTCCATCGTTCTGTCACATAACATCAGTGACATTGCTTGTCTCTTTCGTTCTATACATATGTGAGCTAACAGACGGAACATGGACATGAGACCTTTTAACCATCAGGAAGTAATTTTAAGAAAGCTCCAATTGAGAATGCTTAGTTTATGCAATCGATAGTCTAGATTGAAGTAGCGTTGACACTTACAATTATCTTACCGTCAAGCGTGTCAAATGGAATGACTTTTACAATGCTTACATTTCACCCAGAGTTATGGTCTTCGAAGAACTTCCACAGGATTTCTTTTAATGATGTAGAAGCAGTGAAAAATAGTTTTGGACCCTAACAAACTCAATTAAAGTCTAAGATCTGGACTTCAAAGCAATAAAGTCTTAATTCAAAAAATTGAAGAAGCTACACAGTTTTTCAAATGTAACACACAGCGGAAATTTTTCACAAATACACTCTATTCGTTCGTCTGTATGAGCATCGACCAAAGAGTGCAGCAATATGATGAATTTCATCTGTTAACATGTTTGTCTTTCTAGAAAAAATCTCTTTGAAGTCAGCACGAGTAAAAAAAATGCCTGACGAAAAAAAAAGGCAATTAGAGAGGTCAAATTGAGTCGATTTAATCTTATTTAGGATACTTACCTGTTATTCCGACCACCGCATAAATTTTATTTGAAAATTTATGCGGTGATCGCGATAACAGGAAAGTACCTATATAGTTTTTTCTTCCAAACTATGTGTTATTTGCAAATCGATCTGTGCAATCTGATACATTAATCTTTTTTTCATTAAGGGGACCCCCCCCCCTTTTCAAGGTTTCTCGAGAACGGCTTGGTGAAATTTCCTCAAACTTTCAGGGTAGATAGATCTCGATGAGTACAGCAAAAGTTGTCATAGATGCAGAATTCGAAGATGCTGGCTTTCCAGAGATATTTGCGACCCAAAGGCGAAAATTGACCTGAAGTTCCCCTCCCCCCCGCAAAACTCTTATACTCTATTGTTTAGGGCTGAAATTTTTTCTGCAGAAACTAGGAACAAATTGGGGTGCATTTTTTTTTTCTTCGGAAAATATCGTTCCTGAGGGTCAGGAGAACCAAATTACTGACGGCACTATCAAGAAATGTGATTTTTTTCGTTTTTTTTTTATAGTGCCAATTTTGTGGTATCTAGTAAAATTCCTTAAGAAGAATATTTTCGAGAGAAAAAAAAAACACGCACCCCAATTTATTCAAAGTATTCACAGTAAAAATTTCAGCTCGATTGATTGGGGTACGAGAGGAGAAAAGGGGAGAAAACTTCATTTTTTTGGTGAAAAAACTGACTTTGAGAAAAACGCAAAGAAATTTCTGTTTTTTGGTTTTTCAGCATATTTTGCGATTTGTTTCGAGTTTTTTTATATATAAGATGTGGGTTTTCAGTTCTCAAAGTGTGCTCAATGGATAGAGGGCATGTAAATCTATATACTAATCACAAAAAATGAAAAACGAAAAGTGTGAAAATTCTGAGTCGGGAAAGGGGAGGGGTGTCTCCTTAAACATAAGAAAACTCGAATCGAAAGGACGCTATATTGTTTTCGTTATGATTCTTTCCCCAGAAACTAAAAATCTTCAGTTAGAAACAGCTAAGTTTGCATAAAAAAGAGACTTAGGATTGCAAAAGCCTCATAAATAAGACGTTTTGGACGATCGAAGCATAATCATTCGCTATCTTTGAATGGACCATCGCAAACATTACAATCATTTGATCTGATCTTGAAATATGCAACGCGTACTATACGGATCCCCTAAAGTCTTTACTCCCGATCTCTTCATGTCTATGAATGTGGTTATTAGCACAATCACATTAAAAAAATCGAAAAATTCAATCTAAAACTCATTCTATATAGATAGTACAAAACTTCATAAGCTATCAATTGGTAAAAATCTTGTTCTGAAACTTTCAAAATTTGATAGATATAAAATAAAAACTGGCAAGCTGTTGATTGCTAAATCTTTTTCGAAGTTTCTGCGCTAGTTACTGGCTTCGCAGCGGCCTTCTGAAAAAATATAGGAATATATAGGAATTTATAGGCCAAAAATTTATAGGATTGCCTTCAACTATATAAGAAATATATAGGACGTTAATTTTCGCTACAAAAAGTTTTTGACGCCTAGAAAAACTACAGCAACATCGTAGATTGTAATGAGATTCTTATTCTACATTCATCCTATATGAGCTAAATAAAAAAGTATCGTCAAGTTGTGAAAATCAATGACATGAAAATTTTTTTCAACAATAAAAATAACAATTTGTTCAATTTATTTTTAGCTATTTTGCACATAAATGTAATATAAATGTTACAAAGTTAAATTAAATAAAGATTAAAAAAAGCTTTTTGGTTTATAGAAAACAAACGATATCTTTTATCAATACTACTGTAGTATCTCAGCTTCAAAACTATATTAACAACATATATACATATTACAAAATGATACCACTTTTAATTTAAAATGATAGATGCATCGGTTAAGGTTTTTTGTCGTTTTTGTTGTTGTTGAGAAAATTTATTTTTTTGTTTTTTCTGAATTTTAATTAGTTCTTCTGTTACTTTTGATAACTGCTCATTAATCTCTTTGCTTTTTGTATTACCACCATGGATTAAGATAGTTGATCTATCTATCTCAATGCTATCTTTTTTCTTTAAAGCAAGTTGTAAACGTTCACTAGCATCAGCAATTATTGAGGTGGCATCATTAAGTTCACGTTGTAAAGTTTTTTGTTTCAATAATAATTCATCTTCTTCATTTAGTATTTCTTTACAAATTTCAGCTTCTTTTAAATTTTCTTTATTTTCTTTTTCAAGACGTTCAGCTGCTACTTTTTTAAAGTGTAGATCTTGTTTGTACACAAGATAAGATGATTGAACTGACTTAATAATTTCTTTGTTTATTTGTACCTAGATTAAGAAATAGAAAAATATTAAATAAAGATAAAATAGACGGATATATGCCTTGTGACTTGAACCATTACCAGCAAATTTTATACCATCATATGTTGACCTTAATCCATTGATTGACGAATCAGATAATATCGATCGATTTTCCGGAACTATATTTTCATTTATTGAAAACCACGTTCAACATCAGCATTACCATGAGGAATAATAAGAATGTTTTTAATTAGTTTGCTTAACGTAGAATATTTATGACGACCATCCGTCGTTGTAATGCTCAAAACTTTATTCCAATAATAATCAATACGATGATATATAACAATTTCAGCACCTAAATAATCCTTTTTTTTCTCTTTAATGTACCACGTTTCATCAATGTGTTCAAGTGAATAATTTAACCATTCATCACGTGTATAATCAATCTCTTGATCACTCAATAGACCTGGAACAGTTCTAGCAATACGTACGATATCATCACTATATTGTACAGATCTATACGAGGGATGAAGAATTTGTATATCACGTAAAAATGAATTTCTTAATGGTAGATTCTTTTTCAAATACTCAGCTATTGTATGATAAATGGTTCTAATATCTTCATAAAATGTTTCTCGCTCTTTTTGTGTAAGATTACTTAATAGTTTTCGAGCTCCTTCTCCTGATAATTAAAAATAAATGAATAAAAAATACATGTTTCAATTAAGATTAATTTTTACATTACCAATACGTATATTTTTATTATTCAATTGTTTTTCATTTAATTTAAAATCTATATATAATAAATCACCTCCAACTTTATCACCAACACAATCTGATGTTAAAAATTGTAATAAAACTAAACGATACAACGATGGCAATTCATAATAAAGAAGATGTATAAGTGGTGCTTCTTGTTGAAACAATGTCAAAAAACGATCGAATATTGTTTCACATAAAAACAATACAAACTGCAATCTAATTTTAATTACATACGAAGTTAACGATTCTTTAATTCTTTCATAACGATCATTATTTTGAACTTGTTGCTTTTTATTGACTGGTAAATACATTAAAAAATATTCATGTAATGGTTCCCATAATGCTACAAATAATTCAACATAATATTAACTTTTAAAATACATGTATAAAAAAATGAACTTACGTAAAACGCGCGTTATTACTTTGCCTAACCAAACCCACCGTGTATTGGTGAAATATAGTATTGTCTTTTCAATAACACAATTATAATCGCTAATTATACCAATCAAATCTTCTTTGCGAGCAGGTGATTGTTTAAACCATGAATAAATATCGATACATTTATTGTGAATATTCCAATCTGATGAGGATAAACCTCGTAAAAAACAAACAAAATACTCTGATACATTATCCAAAAAGGCATCTATACTTACCAGCTTTAAAACCATTATGTGCTACATGAAGATGACAACCACCAAGTTTCAAAAGACCACAACGAACCTTTTTCATTTCATTTTCAATCATATTCTCCAACGATAAATTAACAAATAAACTATCACGACCTAACATTAATAATTGTTTAAGTTCTAATCCATCAGCTTTAAGTGAATCTAGAATAGCAGTTTTAAGAATAGCTGCTGTTGCATGTCCTAATAAAATAGATTTGTAATATCTAGTAACAACTAGGGGTGTGAATTTATTGTTATTGTTATCAATAACAAATAACAAAAAAAGTTATTATTATTAATAACAATAACAAAAAAAGTTATTGTTATTAATAACAATAACAAAAAAAGTTATTTGTTATTAATAACAATAAAATAACAAATAACTTTTTTTTCCGAAAAATCTTAGTTATGCTTTGTTACTATGTAACAGTATACCAGCTCTGTTTGCTCAGTATTGTCCAATTGCTCGATGATGTTACTAACCGCAATCTGCATTAGATAGCCTATGAAACTGAGAAAAATCCTAAAAAGATCTTTTCAAGTATCCTGCTCATCTATAGGCAAAATTTACGGATCGCTTTACGAGGAACGATTCCTCAATGCTCAATTGTCTTTGACTTGATGTGTTGGTCAAATATAAGCCTTTGGGAGATGTGAAAATGTCTAGAAAGATTGTACAGATCGTAACTCGAAAAATGGCACCTAGAATCTCATTTCGCAAGGACTTTTATTTGACCAAAACATCAAGTCAAAGGCAATCGAACATTGAGGAATCGTTCCTCGTAAACCGATTAGTAAATTTTACCTGTAGGTGAGCAAGATATTTGAAAAGATCTTTTTAGGATTTTTCTCAGTTTCATAGGCTATCTAATGGAGATTGCGGTTAGTAACATCATCGAGCAACTGGACAATAATGAGCAAATAGAACTGGTATACTTTTACATAGTAACAAAGCATAACTAAGATTTTTCTAAAAAAAAAGTTATTTGTTATTTTTTTGTTATTAATAACAAATAACTTTTTTTGTTATTGTTATTAATAACAAATAACTTTTTTTGTTATTTGTTATTGATAACAATAACTTTTTTTGTTATTGTTATTGTTATTAATAACAAAAAATAACAATAACTTCTCACCCCTAGTAACAACAAGTCCTTCATCGAAACACCAATATTTGACTAATAAATCTAGCTGTTTACGATCTTGGTTGTTGGTCTGTTCGTCGAAGCATAAGACGAATTTTTCATTACGTTTTAGAGATTTAATAAGTTCTTGATGAAAATATGGACCAAGACCATGAGATAAGACATATGAAGTTTTTCTTGACTGCATGCTAAATTCTTGTGCTATTTTAGAATCAGGAAACATGTGACGAAAAACATCTCCGATTTCATCACATGAATTAAAGCTATAACCACGTTGGGCAACTGTTAATGCCCATATCGCTTCAGCTTTTGTAATTTGTTCTTAAAAGTCTAATACAATAGGTCGTTTTGTATTATCTAATCTCAATTGTGATATTGAATTTGTATTATCTGTTGATGATGGTGTTGCTTTTAAAGATGTAATACAAATTGTTGAATTATTTTTTAATGATGTTATATTATTCACATGGGATGACTCAAGTATTACATAGGTCATGCTCTGTACCTCCTCTCTTCCGCAAAGTAATCAATATCACAAGTAGTCCAACAAAAAAGCTTTTATGGCATAGTGGTATAGCAACACTTTCTCTTTCTAAGCATGTTTACGCGATACTTAAACGATTTTTATGGCCTTTTGTTTTCATGTGCTGCACTATGGCTCCCCAACCTTGATTGGAACAATCAAGATCGCCTGTTTTACATAAAATACATTTGAATGTTGATGTATTCTCACCTTGTTTTAACCATTTATTCACATTAATACCATCTGAATCTGTTTTGTTTAACCAATCAGGATTAAATTTTGTATATTTTGGCATTAATATTTAAACATGAAGAAACCAAGATAGTCAAGTTCAAAACAATTGGTTTTTTATTTTTAATAGAAGATGAAATCTAGAACAAGATAAAAATAATGTTGACCAATGTAAAATGTTGGTGTAAACTTGAACTTTTTTAAAGAAAAAATTCACTCGTCTATTCTATGAGAGAATCTTTAACAATACGTACAAAAACAATTCAAGCAATGCATGCAAAGAGAATTGTCTCTATGAACTAATAGGAAAAAAGCATAACATCTATTGTCGCTAACATCTACGTTACATTATAGATATCAATTACAACATTTATGATAAGTTAGATGTTTTTCTAAAGAATACGTAACTTTCTTTACAACAATCTTCGATTTTTCAAAAAATATAGGAATATAGGAAAACTGATCAAAACATAGTCTATTATAGGACTAGTTTGAAAAATATAAGAAATATAGGAAATATAGGACGACTGCGAAGCCAGGCGCTAGTTATGGTTTTAAATTTTCTGTTATAGTTTTAGATCTGATATTATAGAAAAGGAGCTCATCAATCGAACTTATGAGTTGACTCTGACCAAAGAAATGCTCGTAGCACTAAAAGGTTTCAGGCTGATCATACCGATATTCAAAGACAAAAAGAAAATAAAACAGAACTAATGAGCATGCTAGTAAGGATCATATGCCAAATGCCATTCCTCTTTCTTTATTTCACGAACTAACCAGCTATGCTATGCCACTTACTACCTTTGTTATCGATGCTATGCGATTTCTTTTGGTGTCTGAAGACGAACTTGTGAGTCTCGAGAACTTGAAATGAAGAGTTTATATGGATTTTTGATTACTGTAAAACGTTCATTGCCACAGTATTATACTATCCACATGAATATGTTTAATACAAGCTGACGTCTTTTCGCATGGTTTTAATCATTTGTATCTAAAAGCTTTTTGTTTGAAATAAAATGACATACTACATTGACATTTCTTAGGAAATTGACGACGATCAAATAGGTTTTGCACTAGGTACTACAGAAGTTAATCAAAATTTTATTGAATTCTACAAACTAAAACGAATCAACGATTTAGGTCGCTTTTCTGTTAAGATTTTTTAAGAAAGACTTATCGAAAAACAATAGAATGAGACTCTTCTTGTTTTGATCTTCTAAGGAATAGTCTGTTATATGCATTGCTTCCCTAGACGATCTCTTATTTTTCTCTCATTTATTCTTGTGCCAATCAACTGCCCTAAGCTATAGTGATTAATTTCATGCCAAGACAATTTTTTTCCTCAAGATTTGAGGTTGGCATTTTCAAGAGGTGATTAACTAACTCTTGGCTATCTTTAAAAATGAATCTGTGTGAACATTGCTTATTGATAAGTGACTGCTATTCTCTGTTTTGTGCTGGTTTATGTTGATAGTCTCTTTCCAGTCTCATAAACATGTGTAATGATAGTACAGGGGAAAATTAGCACAACCATTAAAACAGCGTTTGAATATTGCATATAGTAATGTTAAAGTTTGAAGAGATAGCTTATTGGAACAATAGTTCGATTCTATTTGATCCTTTATTAAGTTCTGCCAGTCCTATTCAATTGAAGCTTTAGAGGATTGTGTCGATTCTGGCTAAGGAAGCTCATAAGCATCCAGGAATCTGCTATAGTTATGCCACCCATTTTGACAATATCTCATAATCCATTAGTTTTTCTGCTTCTCGACGGTGTGATTATTCTCATGATTCATATCCAACATGCCTGTTCAGCGATGCAATTCATTTTCATAGCATTCAAACCTCACACAACTACGTCAACATGGACAAGGAGGCATCGCTCACAGTCAGCAGAGCCAGCACTGCCGAAGTCAATTCCAAGAAACCATCAGAAGCATCAAAGCAAATTATCGATAACACCACTACCACTGTTGCTACTTCTTCGTCGTCATCCTTTCGATCACGACCGACGCGAATAATACAAAATTTTCTTCTGATTTGGCTCGACGCTAATATCGACGACAAGAATGAAGATTTTCAAAATTCTTTCACACAAATTCGAAACATCGTCAATACAGTAGAACCATTTACTGTTGCCGATCAATGCTTCGAATATTTGAGAAGTATCAAAGATGAAAAAATCTTTTTAATCATATCTGGGGCACTCGGTGAAAATTTCGTCCCCTTGATACACGATATGGCTCAACTTGATTCCATCTTTGTTTTCTGTAAAAACAAAGATCAACACAAAGAATGGGCAGAAAAATGGTCGAAGATACGACGTGTTTGCACCTCAATCAAGTCGATTTGCAGACGATTAAAAAAAGTCGCTCGCGAATGTGACCATGACGCAATTCCAATGAGCTTCGTTTCAAAGCGTTTGATGGCAGATGCAACATTACCGAGTCAACAAAATCTCAACCAATTAGAACCATCATATATGTACTCACTACTTTTCAAAGAAATTGTATTGGAAATCAATGAAGATGACGATAAGCAATTGAAAGATCTCATCGTCTTTTGCCGTAACAACGATATTCCTGAATCCCAATTAAAATTTTTTCAGCAGGAATACTACCAGAAATCGGCAATTTGGTGGTATACAGCTGAGATTTTCCTCTACGGCATGCTTAACCGCGCCCTACGGTCACTCGACATGGAAGTGATGACAAAAATGAATTTTTTTATTCGCAATCTCCATCGACAGTTGGAGCAACTGCACGAAGCACAAGCAGATATGTATAAGAAGCAATTTATTGTTTACCGCGGTCAGGGACTCAGCCACCAGGACTTTGAACATCTGCGCGACTCGATAGGTGGACTCCTTTCGTTTAACAATTTCTTGTCAACTAGTACAGAGAAACGCGTAGCCATGGAATTCGTTCAACGTGCATTGCAAAAGAATAAAGACATTGTAGGTGTTTTCTTTGTAATGACAATCGATTCAAGTAGAGTATCGGCTTCAACTACTCCATTTGCTCTCGTTGACGAATACAGTGCTATTGAAAGCGAAAAAGAAATTCTCTTTTCCATGCATACTGTTTTTCGTGTCAATGAAATCAAGCAATCAGACAACAACAATCGTCTATGGGAAGTTAAATTGACTCTCACAGACGACAACGATCCAGAACTGGCTGTGCTCACTCAGCACATAAAAGGAGAGCTGTCTGGATCAACAGGATGGCATCGATTGGGTCATCTAATGCTGAAAGCCGGTCATTTCAATCAAGTTGAAGAACTCTACATCGAGTTACTAAATAATGCTTCCCATGACGATGATAGAGCACATATCTATCATTATCTTGGATTATTGAAAAGTGACCAAGGACAATACAAAGAAGCAGTTACATTTTACGAAAAATCGCTCGAAATCAAGCAAAAAACTCTCACGGAAGATCATCCAAGATTGGCTGCAACCTACACCAACCTCGGTCTCGTGTATGACAGCATGGGTGACTACTCGAAAGCACTTGAATTTTATGACAAAGAACTTAAAATATCCGAAAAAGCTCTGCCTTCGAATCATCCCTCATTGGCTACTTCCTACAGCAACGTTGGTTCGGTGTATGAGCACATGGGTGACTACACGAAAGCACTTGAATTTTACGAAAAAGCACATCAAATAAACGAAAAAGCTCTGCCTTCGACTCATCCCTTATTGGCTGCTTCCTACAACAACATTGGTAGTGTGTATCAAGACATGGGTGACTACTCGAAAGCACTTGAATTTTACGAAAAAGGACTTAAAATAAGCGAAAAAGCTCTGCCTCCTACGCATCCAGATTTGGCCATTCCCTACAATAACATCGGTGATGTGTATCACGACATGGGTGACTACTCGAAAGCACTTGAATTTCACGAAAAAGCACTTAAAATAAGAGAAACAGCTCTGCCTCCTACTCATCCTAATTTGGCCGATTCCTACAGCAACATTGGTGGAGTGCACAACGACATGGGTGAATACTCGAAAGCACTTGAATATTATGGAAAGACGCTTAAAATCAAAGAAAAAGCTCTGCCCCCAAATCACCCCTTATTGGCTATTTCCTACAGTAACATCGGTTCGGTGTATAACAACATGGGTGACTACTCGAAAGCACTTGAGTTTCATGAAAAAGCGCTTAAAATAAGAGAAACGGCTCTGCCTCCGAAGCATCCTGATTTGGCTATGTCCTACAACAACATCGGTGTAGTGTATAGCACCATGGGTGACTTCTCCAAAGCACTTGCGTTTTACGAAAAAGCCCATAAAATTGAAGAAAAAGCTCTGCCTTCGAATCATCCCGATTTGGCTACTTCCTGTAACAACATCGGCTTCGTGTACAACAACATGGGTGACTACTCTAAAGCACTTGAATTCTACAAAAAAGCGCATAAAATCAAAGAAGAAGTTCTGCCTTCAAATCATCCTGGTTTGGCTATATCCTACAACAATATCGGTTCGGTGTATTATGACATGGGTGACTACTCGAAAGCATTAGAATTTTTCGAAAAGTCACATAAAATCCTCGAGGAAGCTCTGCCTTCAAATCATCCCCATTCTGCTTTCCCATACAACTGGTTCGGAAAGGTTTTTCGGAGTATGAAAGATTACTCCAAGGCACTAGATTATTTTGAAAAGTGTCTCGCAATACGTCAGAAAACCTTACCGAAAGGACATGCGGATCAGGCTATTACATACAGTAATATTGGTGATGTTCATCGATTAATGGGTAATTATGAAAGGGCAATTTCATTTCATCGAAAAGCATTAAATATTCAAGAAAACGTTCGATGTAATCCTCTGGATTGTGCAACGACATATACAAATTTAGGTGAAACTTATCGAAAAATGAAAGAATATTCAACGGCATTAACATATTTTCAAAAAGGATTAGAAATACGTGAAAAGAAACTACCAAAAAATCATCCTGATTTAGCTATAATATATCACAATATGGCAAAATTATATTTATCTACTCGACAATATAATATGGCCATGAAAAATATCCAACAAGCGTTAGAAATTGCTCAAGAAAAATTACCTTCAAATCATCCTCATCTTTTGGATTATAGAAAAACATTTGAAAAAGTTCGAAAGAAGTTGTAATTTTTTTTGTTTTTTGTTTGCTCAATAAATTCGTTTGAATTTTTATTCGTTCACTTTCGCTTACACGCGCGACCAGGGAGAGGCCCCGTAAGCATGTTACAGGTACACACAGAGCGAACCACGTCGGACTGGTAGGGCAATGAACGTAGGTATGGGTGTGGGTGTGGGTGTGGGTGTAGGTGTGGGTGGGTGTGGGTGTGGGTGTGGTTGCACTTCTCATCATTATCCACACCCACACCCACACCCACAGACCCACACCCACACCCACCCACACCCACACCCACAGACCCACACCCACACCCACCCACACCC